>JBBUKS010498974.1:0-14488 GCA_038050645.1 Hedychium gardnerianum
TTTGTGTTAATTATTATTTTCTATATTGATAAATCCTCCTGTCATAATTTTTTCCGAATTACCTCTAAAGATTAAAAAAAATTTAAATCTATCACAGCACAGAAGAAGTGATTCAAATTGATTGATACAATAAGCGAATCTTATTGACCTATAATTTTTTATGAAAATTAGATAATTTCTTAAAACTTTAGGATAAACATAAAATTTGACATAAATAATATAATCATTCGTTGAAACTTTCATACCTTTTCATTTGCAAATTCTCTTTAACAAATTTCAATTTTTTAATTAAAAAATTTATTTAATCCATTAGAAAACAGAAAGAGAAATATCTCTTCACTCTTATCTATAAGATTAATCAGGCTGGACCTTATCTCCGAGATATTCTCATGATCCATTTTAAAGTTTTTTTTAAAAAAAAATTATATATTCTTTAATAAAAGAATATTTTTATAAATAAATGTGTTGTTTGGTAAATACAAATGTTTAGTGAATTTTTAGATATTTTTTAAAGTTAGTGCGCGAGAATATTTTTACTCTAATTAATTTATTTTATGAAAATAAAATTGCTAGAATTAAATAAATAAATATATTATAATCAAATAAAAAGATAGATAGATAGATTATAATTTAATGAACTTACTGTTTGAACAAATAAGCGCATATATTATGATTAACTTTTTAGTACAATAAAAGCACATGATCTACTTTAATAAAAACTAAAAGCCCTTTCATTTTATTTAAAAATAAATAAAATATTATAAAAATTGATAGCACTGAGATTAAGCACGCCATTTGGCTGCTGATGACGCGTGTTCCGTGACGCCACCCAGCGACTGCAGACCTCCTCCGATCCAACCGCTTTGGTTGGCGACGGATCCGACCGCCGAGATCGAATCTTCGCCGCCGCGTTTTCCCCTGCGAAGAAGTCCTCGCACATCCTCTTCCACACTCCTCGAAAAGAGCTTGTGGAATCCGCGGACCTCTTTGGCGTGTCTCTCCCCTTCGTCGAGGAGCGGCGTAAATCGTCGGTTTTCTCGGCAATTTCTCCTCTTCCGAAGTTCGCAGCGTCAGCTCTTCCGATCGGATTTCTAGCTTCGTTCAAAAAGTTGGCATCTTTTGATTGCTTTCGCGGCGCGAGTTCGTTTCGTCGAAATTATTTGGGATTTTTTATTTTCTTTCTGGGGCCAAAGGTCGCGTCTTGCGTGTTTAGATTGGTTTCGAGGAGTCAACTCGTCAAGATCCTGCCTTTTTGCGGGTCTTGGTCATGGTAGCTATGCTACGGCGGTGCCATATTGCTGAGCCATAAGAAAGAGGCGTCTCGGCTGGAGCGTCTCTGGATGGACTCTCGGCAGCGGCAGAAGCAGAAGCAAGGGGCGGCGTTTCGGCCGAGACTGGAGCGGTGCAACGCGTTGAAAAACATCAAGTACGAGGCGCCGGCTGTGCGGGCGTCGTGGTCTGCGGGATCCTCCGCTGCTGCGTCAGAGGAGCAAGCCAACACCCGCGTCACGCTGTCGCTGAACATCTGGCCATCGGCCTACGCCCACAAGACGAGCTTCCGGATCGACGGCAGCGTGGAGGACGAGGTGGGCATCCTCTGCCGCAGCATCGGTCTCGACGGCCCCGAGGACTTTGCCATTTCACTTGACGATTGGGAGAAGCGAAAGGTGCGATCGTCCGCAGATGTTCTAACTAGGTTTGATTTTCTGCAACTGAACAGTCCAACCAGCCTATGCCACACCTTGTCGCACAAATCAGCTCTTTGTGCGTCCATTTTGTCTGCTGCAGACGAGCAGAGTAAGCAGCAGGACTCGGGAGAAGAAGACAGGAAGCCCTGTGCTGTTCGGAACCCGGATAATAATAGGGTTTCTGAAACTGAGCCCTTCAACATTCCATATGCTTCTCCAAGGTCTAGGGCAGGAGATGGAGGGATCCGAGGAGTCCGGCCACCGGTTCTTTCTCCTCCAACACCTTCCACAACGTTTTTACCTACACCATCTTATCCTACTAGGGATAATCTACCTTCAGCCCTTGAACCTCCTCTCTATACGTCCGTTCCAGACTCTGCCAGAACAGCTTTGTATAACTTTAGAGCCTTGGCTCCGGAGAAGAGTGGTCTCGAGGCCGATCGAAGGAAATCTGTGGATTCCAAGGATGAGGTGAAGGGAGGAGTTTCAGCTGTGGATGAAATCACAGATGAGGAATTGAGGGAGATTTGGTTGGGGGATACCTCTGATGACTTTACTGGGAGTTCTTCTTACTCGACGATGAATGATGATGATTCATCCTGTTCGACCACTGAGACATTCATCATCTCGCCTAATGGTAGGTTCAAGAGGAAGATAAAGTCATGGATGCGTGGTGTGTTCTTGGGGAGCGGTTCGTTCGGTTCAGTTTATGAGGGGATCAGTGAGTAAGTAATGATATTAAACTGAATCCACAGACTTATTTTTGATTCACTTAATGTGTTAGTATTCCAATCCTGCAAATTGAATACAAATATGCTTTTATTGAGTACTTTTGTTAGCTACTAACTACTTGTTCTTAAAGAGAGTCAGTGGTTTTCATGAAGACTTCCATACTATCAATTGAATTTTATTAATTCATGAACTTGTAATGGTTATTTAGGATGAACTTACTCGATATGTTGAATTTGATAATAGGATTTTGGGTTTCAATCACTTCTATGGAAAAGTTAGTTTTATTTAGGAATCAGTTCTATTGCATCTAGGCCTTTGTGCTTCGAGAAGATCCTTTCTGTTTGATTTCAGTTCTTTCCAACTTTCAAAAATAAGTAAATGCTAGTTCAATCTTTCACACTTGCAGTTCTTTGTGGCATATAAAGAAGTTTATGAGGTTGAAAATTATGGTCATGTGTTGAGACAAATTGAGTAGTTTCTAATATACTTGTATTTGCACAAATAATGATCTTTATAATGTAAAAATTAGGTTCTTCGGGATGACATTTCCCTTGTTTGTTCAGTAATATTTAGTTCCACATATCTATTATCTACAATAATTAGGTCTTGGATCTTGCTCCATTGGAAGGTTTGGCTGTTATAAACTGAGTTAAATATCATGCGGTTTCCTTATTATTTCCAGCCAATATAAGTTTTATGTTCGCAGGGAGGGTGTATTTTTTGCTGTTAAAGAAGTGCCTTTGCTCGACAAAGGATGCAATGCTCAACAGTGTATTCTTCAACTTGAGCAGGTACACTAATGCTAATTTTAAATTGTTTTATAGTATAACTGTTTATTAATTTTTTTTTAAATCTTTCATAATTCAAATTTAATTTGAATTCCAGTCATAAGTATATTCTGACCTAGCTTACTTCTCCCTGCCAGGAGATTATGCTGCTGAGTCAGTTTGAACACGATAACATTGTTCAGTATTATGGGACAGACAAGGTAACAACTTGTTTCGGTAGTTTTCATAGATCCAAGTCCTTTACATTCACACGAACTTATTCTTCAAGATGGTTTCATATAGTAATGCGTATCAATTTATTATCGAATATTCTTTGTTAGAAACTAGATGTGTGGAAAAGGACTAGTTGGTGCAATGAGAAAACTTTCCCTTTTTCATTTTGTTTTCTCAACATACATTGTCTAACTTTGAATGTGGCATATATCGTTTTGTAGGAGTCGTCAAAACTATATATTTTCCTCGAACTTGTCACACAAGGTTCCCTTGCATCTCTGTACCAGAAGTATCGTTTGCAAGACTCCCAAGTTTCTTCTTACACCAAGCAGATTCTAAATGGATTAAATTACCTTCACGGGCGTAATGTTGTGCACAGGTGATGCAACCATTACATTATATTGGTGAAAGTTTGATCCGTACGATACTATGTTTAAATTTTTAGATCTTTTTTTCTCCGATGAGGTTATGTACAACTGAATACATATATAGCTTAAATCTCACTCAACGGTGCATGTTATATATGGTGAGGTTAGGCTTCAAATCATGCACACAAGCAAATTTGATCTTTGAAACTTTTTTTTTGAAAATAAATGAAACAATTCCATTGAAGGGTGTGGAATGCTTTCAGTAGCTCGAACCATTTTCGATTATCTCATACAATTTTGACATAGATGCTTTCCGAACAGCATGTGGTTAGGCTTCAAAGCATGCACACAAGCAAATTTGATCTTTGAAACTTTGTTTTATTTGAAAATAAATGAAACAATTCCATTGAAGGGTGTGGAATGCTTTCAGTAGCACGAACCATTTTCGATTATCTCATACAATTTTGACATAGATGCTTTCCGAACAGCATGTGCTAACTATTTTGTTCTTATAGATCCTATCCCATGAGAAGAAACTTAATAGATATCCTTGCTTTTGCCAGAGATATCAAATGTGCAAATATATTGGTTCACGTGAATGGCTCGGTGAAACTTGCAGATTTTGGATTGGCAAAGGAGGTTTGTTCTGATGTTCTCAAGCTTTGAAAATGTGATTTCTTTGAATATACGATTTATTGTTACTGCTGTTGTGAACCATTTCAGATGAGCAAGTTCAACATGCTGAAATCTTGTCGAGGAAGTGTATACTGGATGGCTCCAGAGGTTAGCCCCTCTTCTTGTTTTAAGTGGACAATTGAATGTTTCAATAAGATTGCAAAACTTTTGAGAAGTCTGCCATTTCAGTGAGAAGCACTTTGCTTAAAGAATCTTCATGATAACTCATAGCATTTTGACACTAATTATCGACTAAGATATCTGTTTGACTGGGGGCTTCAATATCAACATTCAAACCTGAAATAGGCAGAAATTTGGACTCATGCATCACGCATGACTAAGATATCAACATCAGGCCTGAGCTCGTCAACCAGATTTGCAACCAAGTAGGTCTGACACCATTGCAGATCTAGCCAAGGAGACATAACTGTGTCTTCATCCACTTTATCAAAGCTCGGTCTGCTGCATCCTCCCTATGCATCTTTGTTGTCATGATACTGCAGCACACAAGACTATAACTACTAAATAATAGTACGAATGGAATTCTACATCCATCTAAAGGTATACATGCCATACTTAACGTAGCATTTTATTCAGGTTGTTAATCCTAGAAGAACATATGGACAAGCTGCTGATATATGGAGTCTTGGTTGCACTGTTCTGGAAATGCTTACTCGCCAGATTCCGTATCCTCACCTGGAACTGGTTAGTTACTAGTCTGTCATTATTCGAATTTTTCTTATGCTTTTGTTCTTCGCTTTTAATAACTTTGTGACTGATAAGACAATAAGACTTGTTTTCATCATGCAATTATCGAACTTTGTGTGTGTGTGTGTGCGCGTGCGCGCACATTTCCTCTCTATTAGTCCAAAAATTTCCAAGGTGTCAAGCTAGATTTTATCAGCCTACTCGAACAAATCTTACTTGTTCAAGCTGAATGTAGTTAACTTGTTAAACTGTATAGACTTAATCATTGAGAGATGGCCTGGAAGTTTTGTAGCTATTGAGTGTTCAAATTACGACTGCAGACTCAGAAATTTGTACTATTGATGTTATTCTCTTATGCAATCTTTTATGAGAAGAATCTCTGTTTGCGGTGTCGAGTCTATATTTGCTGCAGTTAGGTGTCCATTGCAATACACTTATGCCGAGTGATTGTATTCATTGCTGTGTCATTTGGTGCCAATCAGTATATGTTGATTTTTTGTTTAACTTTGCAGATGCAAGCTTTATACAAGATCGGCCACGGTGAACCCCCAACTATTCCAGACTCTCTCTCCAGAGATGCGCGCGATTTCATTCGGAAGTGTGTACAAGTAAACCCTGATGACCGTCCTAATGCTTCTCAACTGTTGGAGCATCCATTTGTAAAAGGCCGTTGAGAGTCTCTTCGGTCTCTAATTCATCTTCGTTCAACAATAGAGTTGCATCTTTTTTCTTTTTTCTCCCCAAGATCGCATATGTTAGCCTGCATTTCCCCCATGGTTCTCGCTCTATATTTCGATTTGCGCTGTTTACCCTGAGTCTTAAATGACCATAGAAGGGTTCATGTACTCTGGCTGCATGAGATTGTAGTGAATCTATAGTGCTAAATCCATGTTACTTAGCTTGGTTATCGCACAAACTGTATAGACTTCTTCTGTATATTCTTTACTCTTTAATGTTTGGTTTCCCTGATAGAATATAGTAATGTAGCAGTTACTTGTGAGGATGGAATAGGTAAAGAATTTAAGAATGTCTAGTTGGCTGTGATTTGTTGAGTCTAATGTGATTGATTTACTTTGTTTGTTTGACTAGACTATGTCAATCGATTCGGTGGTTTGCCGTTCTTGCTAGGCCTGACTCATCCAATTAGTTTGTTCAATATGTTCCACTTGATTAGTTAGTTTGGCATGCCTAGCCCACTTGGCACTATTGGATTTTCTATCCATCTCGGTTCGACCAGTCTAACCAAATCATCCAATTGATTTCAATCGATTCCAATTAGATTCAATCGATTCAAATCCAATTTAGTCGATTCAATCTTAGATGACTATTGCTAGGATCCTTATTCTTCAATAAGTACTTATTTGAGTCGACTCAAGATGATAAAGCCAACTTAAATTCTCTCGTTCGATTTAATTCAAATAAAAGGTGGTATGTTTCTAACAATCTTCTGATTAGTTGATTCGGACCACTTTAATCAATTGAATTCACATTTAGTCGACTCAAACTGAAATACTACCTTTCATTCATGGGCAGCACATCATCTTCAATTGACTATTAAGATGACTGGACTACTCCTTCCTCCTGAGATGCAGATAGCTGTTCAACCTACCAACACTTTTGATGAGCTTTCGTCCCATTAATCTTAAAAATAGATGGTCGTTTAATTTATTTATCGAATAAATTTAAAATAGAATTTATGCATACTCAAAAGGAAACCACAGGCACAGTATTAACATCCATATTCTACGTGAGAAAATGCAGTTACTAACTTCTTTACAAAATAATTGAATAATATAACTTCATTTTCCTTATTTTCTATTCAGAATAATAATCATTTAGCCTCTAACCATCACCCAAGATTAAGAATGACAATTTTTTTAAAATCCGATAATTTTTTTTAATCTTAATCTTAATATAGATTCAAATATAAAATATAAGTTATTTCTTTAACCCAATTATACATTAGAAGATTTGGCTGGTATAAATCGCTATTGGTTTGTATATATATATATATTAAAACTCACTAATTATTTTTGTTAATATTCAATTTATTTTTATTAAATTAAATTAAATTAGAAGTAGATTATAAATATTTAATATATTTTTATTAAATTATATATATATTTTTGGATATACTATTGAATGATAGTAATTGGATGAAATAAAAAAAAATATTTGTATAAAAAATATTTGATATTCTGATGGATATGAATATGAGGATATTTTATCTCCGAGTGTGAATACGAAAATAAAAATTAAAAATTTAATAAGAATGAGAATGAATATAATAAATGTGATTGAAAATGAAAAATATAAAATCCAACAAATCCGATCCATTATCTCTACCAAGACAGAGACTTTGGACTAGTTTATTCAAACTGAATCATCTTATTTGCTGCCAACAACAACACAAATTTTAAAACCTCTGCCCATGGCCAACTTGCACCAACACAGAGCACTATCATTCCATTAAAAAAAAACAGGTCTTTTTGCTTGTCAGGTAGAACACTACGTAACCAAATATTATTATTATTATTATTATTATTATTATTATTATTATTATTATTATTATTATTATAATTAGTATTAATTAAGAATAAAATTGGAGTTAGTGTATTAGGATGGTGGTGTTCTTGCTATCATTCACAAAATTAGAACAGAATGAAGAAGTAAATTCTCAAGAAATTGATGCAACAATAAACGAGAAGGAAGGTTGAATATGTTCACAAACAACTTCAAACGAACTGAACTGAATCACTCAATCATAGAAGAAATCAGAGATCTCATAGCTATCAAAAGCCCCGAGAGGAAGAGGAAGATGAGAGGAATCGAGGCATGGAGGAGGAGAAGGAGGAGAAGGAGGAGGAGGAGGAGGAGGTGGTGGAAGTGGAGGTTTCCATACTGAAGCAGAGAGCAGTCTGCTGGTCTTCCACCCCAGCACCAGCTTGTTGCAGGCTTCCTCCTCCACCCTGTAGCCGTCGTTGAAGAGGCCTAGAAGGAGCTTGGCCTGGCTGTGGTTGAAGCAGCTCATCTCCACCCGGGCGAACCCCGCCGCCGCCATCCACTCCCCCCACCTGCCCTCCCTCTGCTCCCCTTTCGCCGCCTCCTTGTACGCCCGCCCCACCGCTCCGGCGATCCGCGGCCCCAGGATCACCCGCTCGACCACCCCCCGCGCACGCTCCTGCATCGGGAACCCCGCCTCCAGGGAGTCCCACACGGCCGAGTAGCGGCGGAGCTCCCCCATGAACCGCCCTACGAAGCTCACCGGCTCTGCTTCTCCCGGCGTTTCCTCTGCTTCCTCCTCCACCAGGGTCACCAGCCTGGCCCCAACCGCCGCCGCGCACGACAGGAAGGAGGCCACGGACCGCGTCGAGCCGCTGCTCGTGGTGGTCGTAGGGTGGAGGATGCAGTTCATCACCACCGCTTCGCCCTTCACCAGCCTGACGCCCGCTGGGCGGAAACTCTCGCCGTCTGGCTCGAGCCGGACTTGGGAGAAGGAGAACGGCTGCCCGAGGGAGGAAGCGAAGGCTGAGATGCGCCGGCCGGTCTCTTGCACCGCTCGGCTTCCTCCGCCGCGCGAGACGGCGGTGATGCGGAGGTGAGGCGGCGGGCCACCGCCGGGGCGCGAGACGAGGGCCTGTATCAGGGAAGCCCACTGCACTCCCTCGGCGATGTCGTAGTCCACGATGTGCACGCGCCGCTCGCCAGCGCTCGCCTCCAGGATCGCCTGGTTCGCCGTGAAGTGGCCAAACTTGACGTACGGCGACATGTCCTGCAGCAGCTGGAACGCCGTGAGCGCGTCCGCGCTGTGGCGAACTGAGCCTTTCCGCCGGCCGCCTCCCCCTACGTCGCCGTCGAGAAGTCCCTGTAGCGCGTCAGTGAAGTGCGTGGCCAGCCGCTCCATGCTAGTGGCGCCGCCGGTGGCGGCGGCCTGAGACACCAACTCCTTGAGCCGAACCAATATCACCCGAGCCAGCTCCGGGCATTTTTGCGGGCCCTCGAGCGCCTCCGCCGCCGCCACCAGCAGGTCCACCAGCCTCGCCCCCTTGTCGTCGCGGCTGACCACGGCGGCCTCGTCCTCGCTCGAGGCCATGCTGCTCGGGCTGGAGTTATAGGACGCAGTATGCGAGACGGACGCAAGGCCGACGGTAGACGTACCTTCGAACACATCAT
This sequence comes from Hedychium gardnerianum, assembly GCA_038050645.1. NCBI lineage: Eukaryota > Viridiplantae > Streptophyta > Magnoliopsida > Zingiberales > Zingiberaceae > Hedychium > Hedychium gardnerianum. The sequence goes on from JBBUKS010498974.1 coordinate 9,346, forward strand.
CTCCGGTGGAAAACATCATAGCCTCGACGAGCTCATGGAAATCGTCGGCGACGACGCCGGCGGAGGGCAAGAGGGACCATTCCTCAGCCGAAACAGGCTCCCACTCCTTCCAGTCGCACATGAAGTTAACATGGTCGCCGACGGCGGTGGTGGAGCTGCAGCCGGAGAAAGCTCCGGCCTCCTCCATGACTACTTCCATCAGAAGCATGTGTGCCCAGCCATGGCTTCCCCTGTTTCATATAAATAGACGATCACAGAGTCAGGAAACAGGGGAGCAAACAGGGAGAATGGCGAGAAGACCTCGTCGCCATTAACCATCTTAATTAATTAAAGTGTAATTAATGGTCCTAATTACTGCTTCTGGCTTATTGGTTGGCAGGTGCAGTCATTAAGAAAGTGCTTAATGATTCAAACGAAGTTAATTAACGAGCAGAGACAAAGGGGAAGCAATTAATTAAGCAGTAAAGACAATACGGTTTCCCACCATCTTGCACTAATAAAACCAAGTGGATTGTGATTAAAATAGATGATTAGGGTGTGATGTCTTGCTCAACTCATATTTGCATCTTATGGTTTAGTTCGATAAAATGGTATAATATTTAGGATTGCCTCCAAAGATAATCGATGATCATGATGTTTTAGTCAAAGAAAAGTCGAATGAAGAAGGAGGATTCTTATGAGTTTGAAGTGCAAATCATATGAAATTCCCTTGTGAATCGATCGATTGATTGAGTGGATCGATCGATTGATTTTAATAAATCGAATAGGCTAGATAAGTCGAGCAAATTGAACAAGTGAACTCGAGCGATAGAGAAATCAAAAAATACCCAAGTAGGTAAAACAAAAAGATCATGTAGACATCAAATGAGTTAGTCAGGCAAGTTAAAGTGGAAGAGACAAATCTAATATATAAATAACTAAGTAGGTGATAGGGATAGATATTTGTTAAAATACTCCCAATATTCAAATAATTTCAAATCTGCCCCTAGATTTTTCATTATTTTGTAAAATAAATACTTTATCATTGACAATAAATGAGGGATTTATATGGTAATGTAGTGGGTAAAAGTGTATTTTAATTAAATATACATTTAGAGGGTATTTTAGTATTAATCAAACTCTAGAGACACTATTTAACATAGAGTATGTATTAATTACTTATGACATAATACTTTGAGGGGAATTTTTTTCTTCAAAAAAGAGTCCTTTATTTTTATTATATTGTGAAAAAGGATGATATATTTTGAAGAAAAAAAAAATCAAAAGAACATCTCATTTTATTTTTTTATTCTAAACTATTCTTATTTAATATTATTATAATAGTTTTGATCAAAATCATTTCAACTTAATTAAAATTATTACATATTAAGTATTATTATATTAAAATACCTTTATTTTAATTTAGATAAAATTACTCTAAATTGATTCAAATCAATTAACATTGCTACAACGAAGTTTAATAAAATAATTTTGATTAAACAAATTTATTATATTTTATTAAATATAATGATATTTTTTATCAAAATTATTACATATCATAAGAAAGATATTTTCTAAATAAAAATAATATAGAATATTTTTAAAAAATGATTTTTTTACAAATATTAATCCCCCATGAAAAAATGTTAAGGCGGATAACTTAAGCAATTAGGATTAAATTTTCATATTGAATATTTTTAAATGTATGTGATACTCAAATTATTAGTAACGTCGACTCATCAAGTTATAGATATTTGTATTTCTCAAATTTATTTTAATATTTTGAGATAATGATATAATGATTATATTTTTTCATGAATAATTAAAAAATTTAAGATTTAAATTTTAGCTACGATGCATTATAAAATTTTTTTCTTCTGATAAAAAATGAGCCTAAAAATATTGATCATTTGAATGAGTCTCTATTAATGCTCTATTAATATTTCTCGATTTATCTTGATGATCAATAAAAAATTTCGATGAAATCGAATTGGTCATTTTAGATCTAACGTTATCTGATTTGATTAATTATTTTTTAAAAATTTATTTTGATGATGTGTAAAAAAAATTCATAAAATCAAACTGTACACCTCGCTGATTAATCAGATAGTAAAAAATATCTGAATTATATATAAAAAAATCAATTTCTCTGCCCTTCAAATTGTCAACGAAAGATGCTCAACTCAGTCGCCGGCGGGGAAACGCTGCAGTCAATTCCACGGCGAGGCCCCCACGACTCGGAGGCGCAGCTGCGGAAGCGTCCCATCGACCACTTTTCAGCGACAGCGACGGCGATTCGCAGCCGCGTCAGCGAAAAGGCAGCCGTCGTCACCTCTCGGCCAATCACACTCCTCCAAATTAATCAATTAGCGATGACTACGCACACCGTGACGTCACTCAACCGACAAAGCGCCATTTGTCGCCTTAAACAAACCCCGAAATAACGCTAATCTCGGCTTAAGACGCCATTTGCTGGCCGTAATCAAACTTAACCGCTCCCCTTAATCACTTTCCCTTTGCCGGCTGCCTCAAAAGTATGCTACCCCAAATTTTAATAATTAAAATGATAATTTAAAAGAGCTTACCATTTGATTTTAAGTATTTTAATACTAGGGAAGACTTTGATGTTTTAGAAAGTTATTATACTTTTAACTATAATTAGGAGCTTAATAGTGACATGGTGAAATTAAGAATGGCTTAAGGGGGTATTTAAATAGGTACGAAAAATATGTAAGACTAATTTTTTAGAACCAAGACTGTATACCAAGAATATGCCAAGTCGATGACATCCGTAAGCATAAAGTATATATTGTATTTTAGGGTCTAATCTATTGATCAAATATGAATATACCTTATTTTAGAAGGTAGGGTGTATACCAAGAATATGTCAAGTTGGTGACATCCGTAAGCATAAAGTGTCTATTGTATTTTATCATCCAATCTATAGATCAATGATGAATAGATTTTATTTTAGATTTAAATTTATACACTCATTTGGCCTCACTATATCTTTAGTTTTTAAATTCCCGAATTGGAAAAATTAAGTGTTACCCTAGTATCAACTAAGTTTATAGGTTGAAAATAAGCGGATTCGAACCGGTGACATCTGTCATAGGGTAAAACACTATCTCTCAGCCCCCCCCTCGACTGATTCTATCATAGAGGCCAACGATAGACAATAACCCCCCAACATAACTTACAACTTTCCTTGTATTGTGCTCTCTAGGGCTGTAAATGAACGAACGTTATGAACAAGCTTGGTGTTCGTTCGTTCAATATACACGAGATCAATTAAATGAACAAATTTGAACAACTCGTTAAATTAAACGAATAAATTCAAACACGTATATGTTCAGCTCGTTAATGTTTATGAACTTCGTGAATAATGTTCATAAATAATGTTCACGAATTATATTCATTAATAAAACAAAACTTTTAAAATGAACAAATAAGTTTGTATGATCAAGCTCAATAACCAATCGAACAAACTTAAAATCTTGAATTGAGAGCTCGATAATATCTAAACGAATCAAACTCAAGCCAAGTTTGAATCAAGCTCAAGTTCATAAAAAGAAGTTTGAATAATCATTTCAATGACTTGGTTCATTTTAGGCTCAATTTGATTTTACTCGATTATTTTATCAAATAAGCTTGAACATTATAAAGTTTGGCTCATTTACAATCCTAGTACTCTTCAAAGAGCAACTCTTCTCAAAATCTCAAAAGGTGTTGAAGTGAAATCTCATTCTAAAGATTTTTGTGGTTTCGAAGAATTCAACTACAAGAAGGAAGGGAGAGCTTTTCCTCTTTTTCCGTCCAACTCTTTGATTTTAAGAATGTTAGTTTTAAGAATGATAATTTCAAATTGTGATTCGGTCTTGAACAAGATCATGGCTAAAAAGACTAATTCTAATGCTAAAAGTAAAGATCAAATCTAGTTGACAAGAAGTTAAGAGCTTAAAACACAATGATCACCTTGAGGAATAAATAAACTTTTAGTCAAACATTAATTAACACTTGATGTTGATTAAATTAATCTCAATTGCCGGATTAAATAAGACTAAAATATTCTAATTTATTTACTTGTAAGTGATAGTTTGGCTGCCGTCCCTTAATTTATCCTACAAGTTATATAGTTGATGGCTCTTCTCAAAGCCATTAACTAATAATTATTAGCTTAATGCACATTATTAAGTAGCCATTTATTAGTTCTTTTGTTCATTAAAAAAATGCTATTTTATTTTAATTAATATTATGGTGCAACGGCAGTGAATATATAATATTAACAAGTGACCTAGCTACTTTATGCTTGTTTAATACAAATCTATCTTTTTCATTCTTGTATAATTATTTCACTAATCATTGAACTTATTTGTCTTAACCCTTTTACAAGGATTAATTTTGTTCTAACTATTTTGGAGTTTAATTAGATGGTTTTCTTTATTATCTTAATGTTTGAGAAGGCCTTTTTGGCTTAAAGACGAAAGTTAACTTGTTTTAGCATATAGTTAGACTCGAATAAGTCCACACGCAACCGATAATTTTGAGGCGATGCATACGTCCTAAATTTTATGTCAAAGTTGTAAAATAAATGAAAAGGTAGGATTGATTCTCATAATTATTATTAAAATAAATTTTGTTGATAAATTAATTAGTACTTAGACTTTGTTAGTATTAGTAATTAAATTCTAAATTTTATAACTTGAACTTCAAAGAATACGTAAGCTAGCTGCTAACAATTGGAATCCTACCGAACCGATTGTTAGGGTTGTAATAAACTAGTCAAACTTTATAATATTCAATCATAAAATAATCGAGTTAAATTAAATCGAACTTAAAATAAATTAAATTATTAAAATGATTATTTAAATTTGACTTAATTTCCTTTTTATAAATTTGAGTTTGGTTCGTTTATATATTATCAAACTCTTAATTTAAGTTTATTTGATTTTTTGAAACTTTTATATATTTAAATTTATTTGATTGGTTGTTGAGTTTGATAATATAAATTTGTTTATTCATTTTAAAATTTTCTTTTATTTACTATATTGATAAAAGTTTTGTTGATGAATATGATTCACAAAGTTTGTGAATATTCTTCACGAATCGTTTAAGATCTTTGTTCATGAATATTAACGAACTGAACACAAATATGTTCAAGTTT
>JBBUKS010498985.1:0-35016 GCA_038050645.1 Hedychium gardnerianum
GGGGTAATCCGTCACCCAATCATCAGTAATTGTTGTGGCGGCTACAACTTCTTCGACGACCTCGACGACCGCCGCTGCGACCGCCGCTTCTCCTTCCCCACCACCTTCCGCAAAGGGATTGTAGAATTCCTCAGACTCTGGTTCGCGTGATGAGTTCGCCGTGGTTGCGGGACTCGCTTGACGAGTCCGCCGCGGTTGCAGGACTCGCACCGCGAGGCTCGCACGACGAGTCCGCCGCGGCCGCGGGACTCGTGCGACAAGTCCGCCGCGGTCGCAGGCTCGAGCGACGAGTCCACCACGGCCGCGAGGCTCGCGCAACGAGTCTGCCGCGGGGCTCGCACAACGAGTTCGCCGCGACCTGCCGTGGGGCTCGCGCGACGCCTCCGAGGCCAACTGCAGGCCTTGGAACCTCGGGCGTGCCGGTGCCAATTTCAGTCTGCGAGCGGAACAGAATGTTTCACCCGTACCGGGCGGTGCGGCACGAGATTTTAATCACTCATAATGACTTTTCATGCCAAAATCCAAAATAAATACCAGATCCACTTATCAAAGATTTATAAACACAATCATAGAATTCAGATTCCCTCTACAAACTAACTCATTACTTGTCGAAGAAAAGCATACTCATAAAATATGATGCAACAATGAATGGTGCAAAATCAAAGGTCTTTTGATGTCACCTTTTCACCTTTTTCAGAAAAATATTCACCTTTTTCTTACTAAACCATTATGTATTTTTAGTAAGATATATCGTCAATAAACAAAACATAACAAAATTAAGATTATAATGTTTATTAACCAGTTATTTTGATATGCATGATACAGTTCATCAAGTCATTGTTGATTCTTGACTCAAAATAAATAAACATACAGCTATATCCACAAAAAATTCAAGACTGATTGGGCAAATTTAGGTCATAAAGAATTAGGCATTGACTATTTCATTAACATAGCCATTATTTAAACAAGTTTACAAATATCTAATGACCATAATTCATAGAACTAGGAGTAGAAGAAAGGTATGCATACATTTGAACTTTGCTAGCAGTACAAAGTTTTGTTTTAATCCATACACGAACACTCTTGAAAAATTATTACGACAATGTCATTTCATGCATAGCATATAAGAGATCTCTAAGAGTTAAGCATCTGAATATGGCCAACCAATTCTAACGGCAATCACTTCCCATTATCATGAGATTTTGCTTGTCATATGCAAAATCCCAAGCTAAGGATAAGGAGAGGTTAAAACCTTATATTAAACTCCATAGGTTCCCAACAACAGGGTATGAGTGAGGAAGAAGATCAAGCCCCATAACTTATCTAGAAGCAAGAGTGGGATAGAAAACACTCTCCTCCACATTCTACACCATATTATCCCATATTTTTGTGAATCAAATCATACCACATATTGCACCAGAGTAACACTTAGCATAAAGAAAACATAAGGCATAAAGTCTTCTCTTTGGAACCAATGGACTCATGACATACAATTAAAAATTAACTATACATGATCAAATATAGAGGATAAAGTTATTGAAAGGATGTAAATGTAAAATTGACCTCGGCTTTATTAATCTCTTGATTCCAAGCATTATGGTCCTTCAAATTCTTCTGATTTCCATAGTAGCAATGAACTTTAAAATCTGTTGAATTTTCTATCACCAAAGCTTGCTACAGAAATAATACCAATATAATAATCATAATCAAGGTGTAGTTACATTCAACAATATTGCAGAAAACTTAACAAATTTTGAACAATAAACATATCTACATTAATCACAAGAAGTTTAAAAGTACAAAACTAAAATGTCACTATATAAAATAGTCCTAAATTTCTGTTGGTACACAATGTATTACAATATAATCGAAAACAATGTTGACACCAATGACAACAATCCGCCAATTTCTTCATTTAAACATGCATCAAAGTACACAAATTTCAACAATATGATTGTAACAATTTCTTATACTTAGCATAATGCATACATTTCTTGATATGGAATAATATAATTGAACAAATAACCTTTTATCCTTCACTATTCATCCACCAAAACAACCTCAAAGCCAATATTAGAAAAACCTAATCTCCATTGTTAATTCTCTTCTCCTTCAAGTTGTTGCATCTTGTTCACCCATCTCCCCTCAAAGCTTTGAAATATTGTGACTATCAAGGCTCCCTTTCACATATCTTAATACAATTGTAAAAAAAAAAAAAAAACACTCTAGTACCAGGACACTTATACACCATTTACTCAAATACAACCTAAAGATGCCCCTAAACACCATCAAGTATTGCCAAGGGCATACAATAGAAACTTTTGTGCCAAAATTTTCTACTTTAGCCATCAGAATTTAGTTCTACCCTTAATCTTTCTTTCAAGTGCCCAAAGAACTCAATGACAATCATGAATACCCTATCAATAGATAAGCAACCACTAAGCAATGTTGAATTGGCAATAGCTAAAGAGGATTCACTCCTACAAACAAGATACGCTTCCTTAGACTGTTTGTCACTTCTGTCCTTTAGTATTTTTTCTGCAGTTATGGGAGTCTATTTCAGTGGCAAATGTCAGTTATTTTTTGTTGATGGTTGTTAAGGTCAGTCTTTATATGTAACTATTCCACCAGGAACTCAAACTGTTTGGCTTTAGTGCATTTTGAGTGAACACCTCAGTTCACTCGTATCATCTAAAAAATTGAATGTCCTTTCAATCTTATGAATTTATCAAACAAAAATTTGTTACTGATTCTGTACCAATGATTCTAATGTTAGAGTAAATTTGATGATTAAATTTGATAATACTACCAAAGACAAGGTAGTATTATAACCCTTCACCAGTATATTTTAAACATGCACACTGTGACTAACTGTGAACGAAGCACTAGCACTGAGGTCGAGCTAGTGGAGAAGCCTCCAAGATCTCATTCCCACGACACCCGGTGATTCATGTGATAAGAGTATTATTTCTTGAGGGTTTCTTTGAAGTCAAAATTTCTATTTCACAATGCTTGGAAGCAATGCCACCACCCCACAACAAAATATTTGGTGCGTAATAAGCCTGAACCACATGTTGTCTTCTTCTGTTTCAGTTCCAACTCTTCTCTGGCCTGTGAAGATTCTAGCTCTATTTTTTCAGTATTTTCTCTGGAACAATGCTGAAGTTGCTCCTCTTAGAAACCAGCATCAGTATAGAGGCCAGTTCAATAATCATAGCAATAGTTGTATCAGATTGATATTGTTTCCGCACTAGGACTAATTATCCTACAACAGATCGTAAATTGGGGCTGGGGGATAAACAGTAAAAGTAGAACTCCCTAGAGACAAAAACAAATGTACGCGCAGCACAATATTATAGGAGACAATAGTGTAATCAGGATTTTAATTCCACTGCTGAATGCTCCCCTTCAAAAATACCATCTATAGAAGATGTTCCCTGCGCCGTCACTACTCAGTAATGCGGAAAGGGGGTGGGGGGGAAGGAACGAGAAGATCATACCTGACGAACAAGGGGGATGGTGGGGGCAAGGAAGATGCACACTCTCTTGCTCGGCTTGCGGATGAGGTGGCCGAGCTCGTACATGAGCAGCACGGCGATATGCGTCTTACCACACCCGGTACCTAAATAGACGATGATGTTCTCCTCCACAGCCTTCTTGCAAAGCTCCAACTGATACCTGCGAAATTGCTCGCCATCGGCCAATCAAAACGAAACCAAAAAAATTGATCAAAGCGCAAAATGCTCTACTTTCTGGCGATGGTCCTCGGATCTTTGATTCCACTGGGAACCACTGAACTTTCGCCGCCGGCCATCAAGCTTTGCTTCCAGTGAAACCCTCACGACGAAAAGCGAAGTCGAGACGGAAGAGCGCGGACGCGGCAAGACTCGAGAGCGGCAACGATTGACTGGCTTCAGCGACCGTGTTACTTGGAGCCGAAGGAATCGGATTTATGCGGGCTGTCAGTAAACGGCACGAAGTATACCGTAGGACGTCCGCATCGAAAACTTAGTGTGTCATGGGTTACGATAACTGGAACAGACTTCAGTCTAATGAACGGTATTCATGGTAAGTGCATCTCAGCTTGAAATGAGTTTTTTTTTTATGATTTTAATATCTCACAACAATAATATAAAAATTTATTAAAATATTTCTGATCATTTAAGTTTTGAATGAGTTTTTTTATCCCATTCATAACATACAGTAATTATATAGCACTATACATATTATATCAATTTTAAAATAAATAAATAAATTTAAATTTTTACTATTGCTCTCAAATTATTGATTTCAAATCCCACCTCTACAATATTTCAAGGTTTTTTATTCAGCTTTTTTTATTTTACAATTTTTTCGTAAACTTTGTATTAGAAATGTCCTGAGACACGATGACGTCGGATCAAAATTAACCCCGAGACAAGATGTTATAGTTAATTATGACAAAAGGTGAAACGTTCGTTCCCAGCGTCTTTGTCAGTCCGTTTCATAATCAATACGGAGGAGATAAATCACAGGGACTAGTCTAACCAATCCGAACAATAACTAATGCATAAGACAAGATGTCATAGTTAAGATAATATGGCGTCGGGTCAAAGTTAAACTATATTATAGTTAGAACACCCTCTAATAATAAGTCGGTCATTTAAAGTTCAAGATTAAAAATTTATTTTAATGACTAATAAAAAAATTATGAAACCTAATCGGTTATCCCAAATTAATCAAAACTTAAATATTATTATTAGAAGACATAATCATTATATTATTATTTTGAGGTCAAAATTAATTAATCAAATTGAATAACGTAAGATTTGAAATAACCGATCCAGTCTCATGAAAATTTTCATTAACTATTAAAATGAATAAAAAAATAATTAATATTTTTAAACTTATTTTTTTACGGAAAGAAAAAAAAATTACACTACGCCGCGGTTGAATGTTTCTTCTATTTAATTTTAGATAGAAGTTATTTAAATTATTCCTTGATGTTATTAATAAATAATAAATTCACATCTTCATTGTCGTGCCAATCTATCTCTCTATCTTTTGTAGATCTTCACATTCTAACTCTCAGTTAAAAACACATGAATTCAGTATTTATTTGATTATCTGTAAATCAAACCATATTTAAAAATCAAATAAATTTGTTTAAATGATAAAATACATATTTGTATCTAAAATTTGATTATTTGTATCTAGAAGAACTTCATTAAATATATACATATATTAAATATATGATTAATTTTTATAAAAAAAATGCATTGTGAACTTTAGGGCAAATGGAATTTTGTGTATTATCAATTGGCCACATTGATTGTTGGCGAAGGAAAAAATAATAGCCCCCAATTGAATCCTGAAGAAGGAAATAATATTTTATTATGATTTATTTCTTTCATTGTGAGTCATTTTTGCGAAAAAAAATTAAGAAACTCTTAGCCGTGTTACTTCATAAAATATTGATAATTTCAATCCGCTCCTCGTTTCTCCGCCGGCATTTCTTATGCGCTAAGTATCCTTCAAACAATATTTCCTCTGATGCGCGGTCGATCCTTCCCTTTCTCTATCGATCGCTCCATCTTCTCTTCTCCGCTCTTAGAGTTGATTTTTGATCCGACGCAGATTTCTGGTGAGTTGATCGAGTCCTATGTTAATGTCGACTTCGTTTCTCTCGCTCTTTGATTTCCCTGCTAGATTTTTGTATCTCCTGCATTTAGTCGAATAGAAATCTTGTAGTTTGGTCAACGAGGGTTTGGTTTGAGCTTCGGGTTTTGAAGGTTGAAAAACTGCATAATTATGTATTTTTTTTGTTCAGATTGTAGATCGCCCGAGACGACTCATCATGTTCAGTAGGATATTCGGAAGGAACAAAGAACAGCCAAATGCCTTGGCTACTCTGGATAAGCTCAATGAGGTAATCTACAGTTTTTCACATTCTACTATATGTTGTCACATTAGCATATGGAGAATTTGACCGTGAACATTTTTTCTAGATAATTGGCTAAGGTAAAAAAAAATCTTAATCGTTAGGTTTCTTTGTGGTTTGACTTTTATAATTCAAATTTATCTCTAAGAGAAGTGTCTGTTTTATAAAAGCTGTACTGGATAGTTTGCATTTGTCAATGCAGTAAACATTGTTGCGGGATAAATTGTATATCCATTAACCTCGTCCAGTTTTCCTTTTATTCATACTGGACTACATGATTCCAAGTTTGTTTGGTGTTAGTTAGGCAGATAGGAATCTTAATCGCCTATGAGAAACAAATTCTCAGAGTTCAAAGTTCTAATTATTGAGTTGGATTTTGGTAGATAAATACGAAATATGAGTTCGCATCAGTGCTGTAGACAGCTGTTAATCCTGTAAAATTTCGTATCAGGAATTTGGAAGAGAGATTTGCAATAGAAATGAATTGACATTGGTCTTAGTTATGTTCTTTTTTCTTTTTTAACTCGTGCAATGTATGCATTCTTAAGAAAACACTTCTTTGCATTCAAACTTTGCACAGAATAGGAAAACCATACCTCAAACTGTACATTTTTAACAATTGACTTCTCAATCGTCCGAACTGTAACAAATGCATAACTGTATTAACATCCTCTTCATAAAGTGCACAAGGCACACCACGAGGAAAAAATGTGCCATAGTTAAAAAATAGAATATCATCTTTACATCCCATTCGCATTAGGGTTCTAATCGTTCCTCCCTTATTCATTTGAAGAGGAGGTAAGCTCGAAGAAATAAACCACCTTGAGCATGGTGATGTGTGAATATCGACCACTTTCAACTTTGGCACACTTCTTCTCCCATGTTACTTGCCAAGCTGAAGACGGTGAACCTTGATGAAATAAGTTGCCATGAGTTATGTGATGTGTGACATTGACTTCCTCAACAACTGCAACAAAAACAACCGCAAAGAGGGGAGTTCTGCTTTGAACTCTATCTCCCACCACAATCTCACCAATCCTTCTACAAGTTCTTTTTTTCTTGGCAAACGCCATCATTTTCTGCCCATGCCTTCTCCAAAAGGACTAAGACCATGGAGGTATAAATTGTCTGTCACTTTATGACAAGAATAACTGTGGTCATATTTGCTATCACTTTGAAAGATTGACTAGTCAAATCTTGACAATTTTACTTGAGGTATCAATTCACTGTTTTCTTCAAAGTTTGAGCGCCTAAAATTGTTTTTATTCAATTCTTAAAATACCTTAAACCACAGAAGTTTATGAATCTAGAGACTGCATATTGCGGTTATGATGAGATGTTGCCTTAAGTGCATTTACATTTTCTAGATGAACTGTCTTTAGTGAGCTTGGCATATCCAAACAGAGTAGCTTTACTAATTTATATCATACTTGATCCTGGTAGTATTTTCTTTTTTATTAGATTTATAGATGCGTTGTTCCAAAACCACCATAATCAATCAGATCCAGGAGTGCCATCAGTGTGTGTTTCATATTTGTGTTAGTTGTAAATTGGCATTCCTAATAATAAGTTATATTGTTAAAATGGCATCTGATTATTTGTTTCATGTCTACAAGTAAAAATCTTTAGTCTAATTCTAGATGATATCTTGAAGACTTGATAGCATATCTTGTTTTATTTCAGACACTTGAGATGCTAGAGAAAAAAGAGAAAGTTCTTCTGAAGAAGATGGCCACAGAGGTTGAGAAGGCCAAGGAGTTCACTAAAGCCAAAAACAAGAGAGGTAGGAATTTTTATCTGCTATTAGATATATTTTTCATGACTGGCAAAACTGATAATGCACTTTTGATGAACATGGATTTCTTACCCTGATGTATATGCAAAGAATTAGTGCTATCTATAAGACCAACAAGTAAAATGTCTCTCTTGTTTATTTCATTTAACATAGCTCTTATTTTGACAACTCTTTGTTCAAGAGAAATTCCCATGATGTACATATGAAGCATTATTGTTATTTATAAGACCAACAAACAAAAGGTGTCACTTGTTTGTTTCATTTAATATAGCACTTCTTTTGGTAATTCTTTGTGAAAGACAAAATTATCCATTTTCTTTTACTTACAACCAACTTGCCATGGGAAATAGGAAGCATGGAGGAGTCTCGGTTGGCAACAACTTTTGAAAAGGAAAAGATGGAGATTCATAGTAAAATCACCTTGCATGTGTGAGATCAACCGACAACAACTAGTTTATGCATTAAATCATGGAAAACGTTAGACTTTTTATGCATGACTTATCTTTAAAATCCTCTTCTTGTATTTTGACCCCTTTAGACTGAGTTGCATTGCATATGTTGAATTCATCATTTAATAATGATGAGCACCTTCTCAATCTTTTAATGCTATATTTGCACAACTTGATTATCACTATTATAATTATTCATGGAGCCTGATCAAATTTATTGGATAATCACTCATCCCAAAAGCTCAAGCTATTAGGAAAGGAACCAATTTATATTTACATAATGCATTACTGCACTTGTCCATGTGGGACTAGTGTCTGTGGCCTTCCATCTTCAACACGTCCCTAACACTTATCATGACTAAAAGGTATGCACCTATTTCTTAAATTTAAGTCAGCTAGGATTTGAATCCAGACCTTCTGCTTGGATAAGATTGATTGGTTAACCACTTAGCCTGAAAAGCTCAAAATGTTAAGAAAGGGTCAATTTATATGGGACCAATGGACATAGGGCCTCCTAGCTTCAACATAACTTGAGGTGGATTTCCATTAGGTTTAGAAAGTAACCCTATGACTATAACTTGGCTCATGTAAGTTGCATATAAAGGATCCTTGCACAATGTAGCTGTACCAATTCAACTCTGCTCAACTTGAATTTATGGGGCTTTATTCTGGGGACATTCCTGGCTTTATTGTTTTTCCCCTTTCATTTTCACATTGGGTTCGAATGAAATTAAAAACCTCAAAAACTCTACTCAACTTCAATAAATATGGTATTCAATTTTAGAAGAAATTCAAATAGCTGCACAGAAACTCAACAAGAATTTTTTTGAGCCTGATTTGTTTTGGATTCATAAAAAAAAACCACATTCGAATTTGGAAAATCTAAATTAATTCAGAAACTCCTCTTTGCTTTCAAGTAGAAGGATTATTCTCCATATATTTGTCAACAAGATTTATTTTTATTAATGCAGCTGCTATACAATGCTTGAAAAGGAAAAGACTTTATGAGCAGCAAGTCGAGCAGCTTGGCAATTTCCAGTTGCGAATTCATGATCAGGTATTCCAGAATCAGAAATTACATATCACGTTTTGCACCTTGAATATGTCTTGTAATCAAGTAATGTTATCTTTCTTTTCTTAGATGATAATGTTGGAAGGTGCAAAAGCTACTACAGAGACGGTAGATGCACTGAGAGCTGGAGCAGCTGTCATGAAGGCTATGCAGAAAGCTACGTAAGTATTGGATACTGTTTATTTCAGTAATGCCACATCATTGCCATTTGGGTAATAGGAAAAGCAACTTACGCATTTTCTATCCATAATTCTGAATGGTTGAATCAGAAAAATTTATTGCTTCTTGGTGGTTTATTTGATTTGTAAGTTTCATAATATTTGTGCGAAGAGAAAACTAACTAGTTAGTTATGATTTCTATTTCAGTAATATTGATGATGTCGATGCAACAATGGATGAGATCAATGAACAAACAGAAAACATGAAACAAATTCAAGAAGCATTATCAATTCCTATTGGAGCTGATTTTGATGAAGTATTGCCCAATAAACCATTCCTGTTTGTTCTTCTTGTTTCTTATTCTTCATGTCATTAACTCTGGTCTTGTTCAAATATCAGGACGAATTGCTAGCGGAACTTGATGAGTTGGATGATTATGAATTGATGGATCAGTTGCTTCAGCCAGCTACAACTGCTCCAGCTGCTTCACTGCCGGTTCCTACTGGTAGACTTCCCACTCGACCTGCTCCACAAAAGAATAGTCCTGAGGAAGATGAAATTGCAGCATTACAGGCTGAAATGGCCATGTAAAGACTTTTGTGCGGTAAAAACTACAAGTTTGCAGTTCTTGGATTTATCCTTTCCATCATATCTGCTCCTCCCCTAACATTTACTGATGGGAACACTTGTAAAGCTCATGCAGAAATTTGGGGAACCTCATGAAAATGGGTAAATCTCTGTATCTTCTTTGTATCATCTTTTCATTTGGAATCCCAATTCAGTTTGCCTCTGGTTTGCACATTTGTGCTGGTCTTGCCACGTTTGTCTTTTCCACTGTCTAACTACTACTATGCTCTACTTGTGATAGTATCTTGTATTTGCTTTTTAATTTTATGAGTTTGATTAAAATGCACTGTTAGTTTACAAATTGGGGTGTGCGTGTGTGTTACTTTTAAGGGTTTAATTAAGATGCAATTTTAGTTATAAATATGAGTTTCACTTTGCTTTAGGAAGTTCTAAAACATGAAAACCTAGATTAGAGGCTACAATAACATAACATGTATGACCTTCTGTTCTTTTTAATGTCATTGCTTTTACTAAACTATGAGGGAGTTGTTAATGTCTAGTGATGAAAGATTTGACTGAATCATGTATTTCTACTTCTAATTGGCAGTCACTGATGGATTCTTTTGCATGCTGGTTTCTTGATCTAGGATAGACGATTGTCATTGTAGCTTGACCGGACAAACCAATCCACCTGTCATATGCCATTGGTGTGATAATTCTGTAAGCACATGATTATGTTGGTTATTCACAAAGTCGAGGTATCAGCGATCGCTAGACCAATGTTCATATTCATGTATACACATTGTCATGAGAACAACAAAATTGATATCAAGTACAAATAATAGAAGTGTCTAAAGAGAGAGAGTAACTATGATATCCACTTAAACAGAGAACTTGTGTAATGTTCAAATATAATGAAGAAAGTACAATGAATTAAAATGCTAAGACTTGATAGGAACCTCTCATATCTAGTCATCCTAAGAATCCCTACTGACAATACCCCAATCAATTTAGAGAAAAAATGAAATTCTACTGTTCTATTTTTGACTAACTATGCTTTAAATCTAGACTCCTTTTCTATCTAGGTACCATGTGCTATGCTAATTCCTGTAGAAATGCTCCATCATGCTAACAAAGTGTGACTGCTCACAGTGTGTATGTCTCACTGTCTTCACATAACTCTAAACATGGTGTGAGGCAGGCTTATATACATAATTTCTTCCAGTGGCGAAAAACAATTGCTGGCCTACTGCTGATAATAGACCGATGTGGCTCCATACCGAAAAACATAGCCCAGTGCCTTGCCACTCCACAACAACTCGGCGCGGATTGGGTAGGGACTAGGTTGCCATAGTTGTGTCCTAGGTGAGTCAAATTACTTACTGAGGTCCACTGATGATAAGGTTTTGAGATCTATATCCACTTGCTGTGTTTTAGAGATAGATCCATGCTGCTCCAGCATGACTTGTCTGCTAACTCCCAGACCATGCCATCTCTTCACTTCGTGTGCATGTTTAAAGATCCAATTACAATCTGCCTTCATGTTTTTGACATAAGAGAAGGTGTAGATTGCTCGCCCTTCTATATGTGCTACTATGCAAAGTTAGGAAAATACAATAATCAGAAGGCACAAATTTTGAGTTTCTCTTATTTGCAATCCTATGATGAGAACATTTTAGGTCTTGGACAACATATATAGTGTAAAACTATAGTAAAACTCATTCGAGTGGAAGCTGTTGCCCCTACACTACCAACATTGGTAAAGGGCTTTGCCCATTGCAAGTTTTGTATGACTTGGGTACACAAATAGCTCACACTTGAAGTTGAAGTCATGTCAACTTGTATTTAGCATATCATGTTTCACTATTGCACTCATACAAATCTTAATACTTAGATGATGTCTAATTCTTATAACTAGTTTGCCATCATCTCTAGCTACAACATGCTCCTCATTTTTTTTGTCATTTTAGTTTGATTAAATTAGCATGGCGAACATCTTTGCCTAACCATAGATCTCTACGTAAAAGAAGCCTCTGATAGATATATCATTTTTCTTACTGAGCCTTTCACATGATTATTGCACAAAATAATTTATTTCACACATTAGTCAACGTATAAGTACTGCACTCGATGTATTCAAAGGTCAACCCTACATGGTCATTAAATTCTCAGGCAAACGTTGTACTAGTCACATGATATCAACTAGTCCTTTATTTAGTCTTATTATTATTAATAATAATCAAAAAGATTATTTCCCCAGGATAAGGTTCTTTTTCAAAATAAAATTGTCTGTAATAAATTTTTTCCTATTAAGGGGAGCTTCGTGTATCAAATTATTATTTTTTAATTCGATTCTAAAAACCACTGCTCTGAGTAGTTGGAATTTAGATGTTTGTTATTTTATATTGCACAATTTGTTAGATCTATAACTGATTTCTAAATATTGTAATATGCCCCAATAGAAAATTAAGAGAGATTTCTTAATATTGAGAGTAGTAATTAAGAGATTAAGAGTTGTTAATTAACTTTCTTTGACAATATTTGATATTAAATAAATGAACGATGGAGGTGGAGTTTGGTTTGGAAGTGTGCTGTTAGTGTCGGTGCTGAGACTTAGAAGAAGCAAAATAACAACAATTATTAAAAACACATGGGATGGAATTTATATTTATCAATTAATTAAATGGAAAAAAAAAACTAATAATTGGAGATTACAGGTAATGATGGTGGAAATGTGTTAGGAATTAATTAAACTCGACGGTCGTACGTCATTGTACCGACCATTAATTAAGCTGAATATTTAACTCTGTTGTTTGGCACCAACATAATTCCCTATTAGTTTTTTAAAAAAAAATATTTATATTTTTTAAAAAATAATAATAATACTGAAATATGATTTTAATTTTTCAGTCACAAGCAAAGTGAAGCTTTTTATTTTTTAAATTACTAAATCATGTATCAACCTTTTAAAATATCTTTTAATCCTTCATCTTTCTTTCTCTACCTTTTGTTTGTTCGACCGACAATTATAAAATTACGATTAGGTGCCTGAGTTAATTGCAAAATGATAGTTAGGTGATTACTCAACCAAATGAATGTGATTTTGTGGTTAGCTTGATCGTGAAAAATTAGTGAAAAGTTAGTTATTAAATCATAGTCAATAAACATCTAGAGATAATTACAAAATTATAGTCAAATGAGGCACGATTTCATAATTTAATTATGATTCATGATTAATTTTTCACCATCGCCTTGTTATGAAATCATAGTTGAATTCTCATACGAGGTGTTGCCACAATAGTTGAATTCTCATACAATTATTATTGTGTAGTTGAATTGTCTATCATCTCAACTACTTTATTCGAATGGCTATGACTCACATGCAAAAAAGACGTAACATGCGAAGACGACATAACATGGCGGATGAAGAGGTGAGGTTTTTTTTTTAAAAAAAAATCGATGTATGATTTATTATTTTTTAAAAAATGAAATTCCACATCATAATAAACCAGGTGAAAAGTGCAGACGCAATCCCCAGCTGTCCGTCCACTGTGCCACGTCATCACCGTATGGATCTCAGCATGACGTCAGCCGCTGTCGGTGCCGATCCGCGTCCCGCTGACCTTGCCAATCGGATCATCCTGGCCGTCCGTCGCGTATCCCAACCGTACCTCTCATAGATCTGCTGGGACGTTAATAAGGCAGTGCCATCCAATCAGAACACTCCACGTCATCAAGGCGAGAATCTAGCGCAGGGACCTCATGATTACGCAGATAAATCACGAATCCGCGTATCCCATCTGTACCTCTCCCATGTGGCAATTCTACCACAGCTCGACTACGCCCGTGGCCCCATCTGTACCTCTCTACTATCCAATCAAAACACCCCACGTCATCCAGGCGAGAATCTAGCGCAGGGACCTCAAGATTACGCAGATAAATCACGAATCCCTACCTACTAACTCATAATGACAGTATTTTTTTTTTTCATTTTTCAGGTGTCATTACATAACGTGGGATAAAATTTAATTATTATTTCAAATGTCATCACATAAATTTAAAAATATTATTAAAAATTCATCCAAATGTCTATTATTTTTAAAATTACATCTCAATAAAAGAAAATCTCTGTAATATAAAATTTAACCCTTAAATATTTAATTAATCACTAACTGTTACACTATTATCTCGAAGACATAATGACAATACCCTCGCCGCAAGCAATGACATAAACTCTAGAATATTTAACCAATCTCATTATAAACTACTGCATTTATCTGTCACTTAGATCTTAATTAACATCAGTTAAAAATAAATAAAAAATTGCCCCACCACATTTCATGTTTTTTAATCTTAGCTTCCATAATTTAAAATATCACATTTTATCATTATAATTTACATAGTAAAATATTTAGAGATAATTTAAAACAATAAAATAGATATTTTATTAATCAAACGAATATATTAGCATTTTTTAAAAAATTGTTATTTTCTTTGAAATAAAAATAAAAAGTATAATTAATACAAAATCTAATTTATCCCAAAGTTCGTTGCTTATAGTAGTTTAACCGAAACTAAATCCCATCATGAATGATTCTGATTCTTTGCTTGCTAAAATAAAAAGTTTTTTTTTTTGGCCTCAAAATCATTTTTTTAATTACAGTTGTAATTAAGAGTTCATCATGTCTGGTAAAAAAAAGTCTACCTTTTGTTCTGTTTCAGAGTTTTGCCATCTGGAAAGTCGAACGAGAAGTAGTTTTAGGTTTCTAAATAGTTATTATTATTATTATAATAGTAAAAGATCACCTTTATGTTTCTAAATAGTTAAAATTATTAAAAGACATTCTATTTTAATTTTTTTTATAAAAGAGCACTTATGTTCCTGTAAAATATTATAACTATCCTTTAATATTATTTTTATTATTATCTCATATAAATTCTAAATAGATCGATCGTGTTATAGGAATTAATTGCTACTATAACAATTATATCTTGTAGTTATAATAACTATGATTTTATAATTATTATAACTATAATTACAATAATTATAACTTATAATTATAACCGCTATAATTTTGTAGTGGTTATAACATGAAAAATAACTTTAAAATTCTTCAAAATCTCCGAAAAAACTTTAAACGATATTTTTTAAAACTTAAAACTAGACAATTACAGATTATACCTGATAATAAATGAGGTTTTTAAACGAATTTCGATTTGATATATTATATATTGTGTGATTCAATACGAATAAAAAATTATAACATTTCAAAATTTATTTAATATTTTATAGTAATTACGAAATCGTAATTATTATAATTATGCTATATATATATATATATATTTAAAATTAAAATGAGGCACCATTATTTTGAGAAAAAAAATAATAAAGGATGCCTCCTTTTATTTTTGCCCAATTTTTTTACTTCGATTTCAGATGAAACAGAGGTGGATTTGATTTGTTCAGGACTATTATATAGTGGCCACATGGTTTGGAGCTTGGGACTACAGACAGATACCTTCCCCGGCAATGCTGTCACGTTGAGCATTGGAAGCCAGGCAGAGGCGGCTCAAGATCTCGAGCTCCACCGAGAAAAATCGAATTTTGATGCTGGAGATCGAAGAAAGTTAGCATTTTGTGATCTTGTCGAGGTTTCGAATTGCAGAAATGGCTCCAAGTTCGGATCTTGTGGACTGGTGGGCGAAGGAGATCCGCGGCGGCGGCGGCGGCACGCCGGTGGTGGTGACGATGCAGAACCCGAACTACTCCGTCGTGGAGCTCGACGGCCGCGAGAAGGGCGGCCGCGGGAAGAACGCGAGGCAGTTCACGTGGGTGCTGCTCCTCAAGGCCCACCGCGCCGTGGGCTGCGTCGCCTGGCTGGCCGCCGGCGTCTGGGCCCTGCTCGGCGCCGTCAGGAATAGACTCCTCCGCCGGCGAAGCCGCTCCTCCGAGAGCGACAAGGGCGGCAGGCTGCTCTTCCGCTTCCTCAGGGCCTTCTTGCTCCTCTCCATCGCCATGCTCGCCCTCGAGATGGCCGCTTACCTGCAGGGATGGCACTTCAAGAACCCTAATTTCCGCATACCCGACGCCGGCGAGATCCGCGGGTGGACGCGCGACGCCTACCTCTCTTGGCTCTCCTTCCGGGCCGACTACATCGCCTACCCTCTCCAGGCCTTGTCCACCTTCTGCATCGTCCTCTTCGCCGTCCAGTCGATCGACCGCCTAGTCCTCTGCCTCGGCTGCCTCTACATCAAGTTGAAGAAGATCAAGCCCGCCATCAATGGCGATCCATTCAGAACAGAAGATTTGGAAAGCTCAAGCTGCGACTACCCCATGGTGCTCGTCCAGATTCCCATGTGCAATGAAAGAGAGGTGACGATCATCGAAATCCACAGTTTCAGTTTCAGTTTCAGTTTCATGGTGCTTCTGTGTGGTTTGCAGGTGTATGAACAGTCGATTTCTGCTGCTTGCCGGATCGACTGGCCGAGAGATCGTCTGCTGATTCAAGTTCTGGACGACTCCGACAATGAGCTGATCGAGCTCTTGATTGCCGCCGAGGTGTCCAAGTGGAGTCAGCGGGGAGCGAACATCGTCTACCGGCATCGTCCGATCAGGACGGGCTACAAAGCTGGGAATTTGAAGTCGGCCATGAGCTGTGATTATGTTAAGGACTATGAATTTGTTGCCATCTTTGATGCTGATTTCACTCCCAACCCTGATTTCCTCAAGAAGACAATTCCACACTTGAAGGTAATGATAGATTGTCGTGGTCGAACTTTCTTGGTTCGGTGCACTCACGGGTCCTTGTCAGTTTAGGGAAATCCAGAGGTCGGGCTAGTTCAGGCCCGGTGGTGCTTCGCGAACAAGGACGAGAACTTGCTGACTCGGCTGCAGAACATCAACCTTTGTTTTCACTTTGAGGTTGAGCAGCAGGTGAATGGCACCTTCTTGAACTTCTTTGGTTTCAATGGAACTGCTGGCGTGTGGAGGATCAGAGCATTGGAGGAATCCGGGGGTTGGCTCGAGCGAACGACGGTCGAAGACATGGACATTGCTGTGCGTGCTCACCTCAACGGCTGGAAGTTCGTCTTCCTCAACGACATCAAGGTAGTTCAAATGCAACTGCTTCCCTCTGTGTGGCAAAAGGCTTATTGTTTGTGGTTGGTTCATTTGCTATAGGTGTCATGTGAAGTGCCTGAATCTTATGAAGCCTACCGGAAACAACAGCACCGATGGCACTCCGGTCCGATGCACTTGTTCCGTGTATGCCTTCCGGCCATCCTAAAATCGAAGGTTTGTGATGCTGATCCTACTTTGATGTCACAAATGAATTTACCATAGAAGTCTAATGATCTTGCAGATATCGATATGGAAGAAGGCCAACCTGATCCTTCTTTTCTTCCTCCTGAGAAAGCTCATCCTCCCATTTTATTCCTTCACATTGTTTTGCATAATTCTCCCTCTATCGATGTTTGTACCCGAGGCTGAGCTACCAATCTGGGTAATCTGTTACACACCTGTCATCGTATCGTTCCTAAATATTCTCCCGGCCCCGAGATCCATCCCTTTCCTCATACCTTACCTTCTCTTTGAGAACACAATGTCAGTGACCAAGTTCAATGCCATGGTGGTCGGCTTATTCCAACTCGGAAATTCATACGAGTGGATTGTGACAAAGAAAGCAGGGCGATCTTCGGAATCCGATCTTTTGGCCGCAGCCGAAAGAGATGCAAAGCCTATGCAGCTCCTTAGAGGAGTTTCAGACAGTGAGCTCGTGGAGCTCACCAAATTGAAGGAACAACAAGGGGAAGCACCTCCTATAAAAAAGGAGAACAAAATTTACAAAAAGGAATTAGCTCTTGCTCTTCTCCTCCTCACAGCTGCACTCCAAAGTCTCCTCTCGGCGCAGGGCATTCACTTCTACTTCCTTCTGTTTCAAGGAGTGTCATTTCTCCTCGTCGGTCTGGACCTAATCGGGGAGCAGATGAGCTGATCCTGAAAAAGAGAATACAAAAGGTTCTAAACCAACACAACAATATATCAAACCATCTTCCCGCATATAAACTACAAGTCATGGATGGCTAGTGAAAGGGAACAATGGTAGTATCTACTTAAACAAGTTATGCATATCTAAAGTCAACTTGAGAAATTTTTTCATCCCTATTTTTGCTTGTCTACTTTGAGGGCATTCTAGCAAATCAAGTGTCGATGCACAAGATTTTGAGGACAAAAAGTTGTCCAGCAGTATTCACAGTGGGATAGTTGAGGGCTGGTGTTTACAAAATATGTATATCAAAATTGATTGAGTTGGAAACTGAATGAAATAATTGATGGTGCAATAACTCCTCTATGTAAACATCTAAGAAATGTGATGGTGTCAGAGAACCAACATACCTCTACCTACTATCATTGATCTGTTGTGGCTTGCTATTTTCTATTAATGTATGAAAAAAGTTTATCACCTGATGCAAATCGACTTTTAGATTGATAATACCGGTTATGAGTCTTGAGTTCAAGTAAATGGGCAACTCCATAACTAGTTTAGCTAGAACTACTACCACATCTTCCTTGAGAATGATTCACCATTATAGAAGGGGAGGTGAGAAAAGGATGTGAGAGTGATTGTGCAATGCATGCACTATGGTTGACGAGGATGATAGATGGCCCTACAAGCACATGCATTTTATTGAGATGACCATGAATGTGCCCATGTTTTGTCTGGTAAGTAAAAGGGAGAGGACTTTGCCATGATTCTCCAGCATTCCTGTTGGTTTCTGGATCTTGTCATATGGAAACTGTCATCTTGTCCCTTTCTTTCAAAGGGCTTTGATTCGCTTGAAGAACTTTTGTTGTCTGACTAGTTGGAGCTGATATTGGTTTGCATAGAGATTTAAATTCCTCCCTGTTGATACTCGACCAGGCAAATAAGGCATAGCTCCTTACTCTTAGGATTCAATTGAGGTAAACTTGTACTTACATTGGGAGAGAAGAATGAATGAGCTAATGCACCTCTTCACTGGCCACATCTGCAGGCATCAAGTGATACAAATCTGATCGTGCAAAGATAACATCGAGGAGGAAACACCTTCTTCAAGAATCTCATCATAACCAAGTTGCAAGTTGCTTACAGCATAAGTATCCGAAAACTAGCTCAGAAGATCCTGAAAAAGTATTACATAAATCAACTAATGTTGCAAGACTCCACATGCTTGAAAAATGTAAGGCATAGTAAACAGGCAACCATGGCGGCCACTCCACCAAAGTAAGCATCATTGTATCAATAGATGTTGTTCAAATGGAAATATTAAAGCGGACTGCCATCTATAGCTTCAGGAAAACGAATTCTTCAATTGTCGGTGTCTCTCCAATTTTTCTCAGAGTTTCCTTGTTGGGCTCCTCATCAACACCAATGGCCATTATAGCCTGTTTCCTTGGTGCAGTCCTACCTACACTCATAAAGCTAATATTCACGTTCTGTTCCCCGAGAATTCTTCCCACCCTACCAATATTACCGGGCTGATCAGTGTTCCTGCACAGTATTACATTCCCTTCGAGGCTCACATCCACACTGAAAGACCCAACAAGGGTGAGGCGGGGTATGCCATCTTTCACTCTTCCTTCCACTGTGATATCACCAGCATCCGACAAGGCACTGGCAAATTTGGACTCGACATTAGATAGGTGGATCTGAATTGAATCTAGAGGAATCTCAGGTGAGGTGTCACGGAAAATCCTCTCTTCGCTGATGCGAAGACCTCTTTGCTTGGCCGTATAATCTGCATTGACAATATTGACAAACACGCTGGATATAGGTTCAATGATCCCTTTAGTGACCATAGCACGAAGAATCCTTGTGTCCAAGTCATCAGGATCTCGTGCAGATGTGTAGACAACTTTAACGCCCTTGATACCACTTCCCCCAGCTACTAATTGGACAGCTAGCCTGCCGAGTTTCTCAGCCAGGATAACATAAGAGGCTAGCTCAGAAAGGACCTGTGATAAAGAACAATGTCTCAGGTTTGCTTGCAATGCAAAATGGAGAAATTATGGAGACCTATTACAAATAATCACCTCAGCAGGAACCATGGGAGCATTCACAACAGTTGCAGCTAGTTCACCTTTCAATGCCCCAATAACAGCCTCTGCTATTTCTACAGCTACACCTTCCTAAGAATATTGGCCACATAGATGATCATCACCATAAGTCAAAAGACGATATTTTTGAAATATCAAATAAAATTTATCTACTAATTTTTTTATGGATCTTTGCTACTTGTATCTTAAACAAGTAAACTTCTGAAGAGGAGATTATACAAAATGCTTCTGCTACAAATATAGACTGCAAAATACCACAGCGACTGATGCAGTGAAAGTTTCTTTTTATCTACACATAGGAGCTTGAGTTTAGAACACATACCTGAGCTTCCACAGTGCTAGCTCCAAGGTGAGGAGTGACGATAACATTTTCATGAGTCACCAACTTGCTGCCTTTTGGTGGAGGCTCAACAGTGAATACATCAAGTGCAGCCTGTTTCAGTTACAATTAGCAAAGCCGATAGTAGTTTCCAAGTTTTAATAAAATCAGCATCATCTATGATCCATTAGAAGCGTCTTGAAGACATAAAGCAAATAGTGGACATGCATGATAGTTTGATCCACCAGACATTTTACCTCCATATGAATTACTTCAAATTTTATCAACATAAATCTAAAGCAGCAAATGCATCAAAACTGCAGGTTGATTATGTTTTTTTTTTTCAGTTCATGATTAAGAGGAACTAATAATGTAATATCTGGGAACTAAGTGCTATGTTGTCATTTAGGTGAGGATACATAAATTGGAAGCTGAGAGATGTCAGCAGAAACTTACCTGAGCAACTGTGCCATTATCAAGTGCTCGGACCAAGGCATCTTCATCGATAACCCCACCCCTGGCAACATTAATTATCCTCACTCCTTTTTTAAATTTTGCAAATGTTTCATCATTGAAAATCTTTACAGTTGTTGGAGTCAATGGCATGTGAAGAGATATGAAGTCGGCAGTAGAGATGGCTTCATCAAACGATACAAGCTCCACTCCCACAGCTCGGGCTCTATCAGCAGGTGCATAAGGATCATGAGCAATCACATGCATTCCAAGTCCTTTTGCACGTCTGGCAACTTCTGAACCAACTTTTCCAAATCCCATAACTGCCAGTGTCTTCCCTACCAGAGAGACACCAACATATTTGTTGCGCTGCCATTTGCCTGAATATGACACACATGGCCACATTTACAATTCGTAAAATATACTACAAATTGTAAACTTATATTACTAGTGTAAATGCAATTAAAGGTAATAAACTTGATAGGTGAATAGAAAACACCAGAGATATATACAAGTATTAAACAAAATTCATCGTTTCAGCTCAACAAGTTGCATAATACATAACTCTTAGAAGCATACAAATATGTGGAGAATCTCTAATATAACAAGAAACATGTCAGTTTTAATAGTACCTGACATTTTTCTTTCCTTATGGGCTTTATTAGATCCCAACCATCGCCCTGATTCAAATGTTCTTAGAATATATACTGCTTTTTGTTTCAGGCAATTTACCAACTCAAAATTTTTGATCTTGCAACAAACTCCATCACCTCATGCATCATACTTTGTCCAACTACCTTGTTGAGCAAGATGCGTAGGCAACAAGGGCAAAGGCACCTATTTGAAACTGGGGAGAATATTCATGAACCACTTATGTAAAAATGTAATTAACACAACATATGGTTCTTAAACTAGTTGCGTAGTTAAGAATATCCTCTTGCAGACACTATGATTCAACACTAAAAATCAAACCCAAAGCTCAAATTTTATTACAAAGAAGAGGTCCCTTTTATACCTCGAGTAATATGATCAATTGTCTCATATGCATCAAAATTCTAGGCCATTATGAATGCTGCAATACATAGTCAACCGCAAACGGTTGAGACTAACCCAGCTAGCTGTTATTATCACAAATGCCACAATTTTAATCCACAGGTTTGAAGAGATAGGAGACCTTTTGAAAGTGGTTCCACGAATTTCATGAAGTACATACCACATCAAAGAACAAACATTTACTCATTTCAACCTTGCGCTGTGTGTAATTTATAAATATACCTCAAAGTTATCACCAAAGTTATCAAGTTAACATGCATTGGCACAAGACCAATTTTATGAAGAGAAGTTCAGTATTCTACCTTAATAATCTATAATCACCTTTTTGTGAAGGATAAAATAGTTCTTTACTTTGTTCTTTTAGTGTTCATATTCTAGTATCAATCTGAAGTTTTGAAAGTTAAATATGAATTAGGCCACAAAGACCAGAAAAGTTCAACAGAAAAGTAGACCTCATTAAACTGGGAGTCTAAAACTCACTTAAATTTCCACCTTGACTTGACATCCACAAGGTTTTAAAAGTGTATGCAAATAGTATACGGTCAACACACTGCCTAGAGCATATGCAGTACCGTGGGAAACAGGGGAGGCATATGCAGTCAGTATAAAATATTAAAATCACTTACAAATCAATTAGTTAAGTTAGCATTTATTAAGTGACAAACTATAAATAAGGTAGCTTAGGCTTTTGAGCCAATTTGATTTAGTATGAATTTGTCTAAATGAACCCAAAAAAAATAAATATTTAACTGCATATATAGACTACATATATCATATGTAGTTCCCTTGAAACTGCCACTTATGTGGTTCAAGCAGGGGCTTTTAAAACCATGATTCGGTAATTTGAGAATAAATTAGAAAAAAAATCGGGAAATCCATAATCATACTTCTTAATACAAATAAGAAATCATGTTATAAGGATCTCAAGTATTTCTTATCCACTCCCGTGTTAAAGATCAATCCCGTTCTTTTTCTTGCAGATCTAGGAAAAATGCAGGTAATGAACAACGAAGTTGGATCACTTACCAGCCTTCATCGAGGCGTCAGCCTGCGCGACGTTTCTTGCCATGGCAGTGAGCAGCGCGATCCCGTGCTCAGCTGCTGCGACCGTGTTCGCAGTTGGCGCATTGACGACGAGGCACCCGCTCTCCGTGGCAGCTTGGAGATCCACATTGTCGATGCCCACCCCAGCCCTGCCGACCACTTTGAGTCGCCCCTTCGACGCCTCGAACACTTCCTGCGTCACCTTCGTCCCGCTTCGCACGATTAGCGCGTCGCAGAGGGAGATCTTGACGCAGAGTTCCTCGGGCGAAAGGTTGTACGAGCAATCCACGTTGGCGAACTCCCGGAGCAGACCCAGCCCGGCCTCCCCGAGCTTCTCTGCCACCAGAATAGTGGGCCTCGCCACGGCTTCGATTCGAAGTCCCCTTCCCGTGCTCCGGGTTCGAAGAGCGGGGATCTTGGAACTGGCGGGGTTGGCGAGGTGGATCCCGAGGAAGCAGGATTCGGTGATGCAGGACCGGAAGGAGAGGCACAATGCGGAGGAGAAAGCAGCGGATGGAAGGAGGGGGGAGATGTCCGGCGAAGTGGAGGAGAGGCGGAGGAGGGATTTGGTCGCGGCAGCAGCGGCCATGGCGGCGAATGCTGGACAAAGGGAAGGGGCAAGTCGGCTTTTGAGCTTTGTGAAAAGCCGTGCTGAAAGGCAAGTAGTAGGCTTTAAATAGAGTTGTAGTTAATAGTGAGTCCAATATTTATGAAAATATAAAAAAGTACATTCATAAATTAAGTTTTTATGACACGTTTATCTTCAATATTCTTATCAATTAGTCCGAGATTAATACAGCGAAACTAAATTATATATAACTAATAATTTGAAAAATAACTAATATATAAAAAAATAAAAACTTATTTATTAATCAAAATTTAATTTTAATCTCATGATAACAATATTTTATGTACTAGTTATCAACTAGTAGGATAAATTCTTAATTATCTCTCTCTAGGATTATGATATAATAGAAAGATATTAAATTATCATTCAAATATTTATGATTCAATTTTTAATTATAACATATTTGTAATAATAATTTTTTCAAATGAAATATTTAATTATGAGATATTAAAATTTTAAATTATTCGTTATGAATATTTTTAATTTATTTTAATAATTTATGAAAAAAAATATGAAATCGAATTAATTATTTCAAATCGAATGTTATTTGATTCAATATATAATTTAAATTGACTATTTAGATATAATAATTTTGACTAAAATGCTTAGGTTATATAAAAGTTTTGAAAATATATTATATAAAAGATGAACATATAATTTTGAATGAAAAATAAAAATATTATTTAAATGTAAATCTAATTAAGTGTGAAAGATGAATATATTTTACTACTGTCTAAGGTCTACAAAATATAATTTAATAGTCCATACACGTGTGATATAAAAACACTAACGAAATAATTCAGAGATTCATAGGGAAAAATTATACTTTGAATTTATTCGATAAATAAATCAAATTTATTTATCTTATATTTCAAAATCAATATAAAAAAAATTAATAATAAAAATTAATTTATTAATTCGAATAATAATCATAAAAAATCTTACTTCATCATTTAGTGTGAATAGAAGACATGATGTATTTCTCAAATAATTAGGTTTAATTTCTACATGACACTATGATGATTAAATTATTACTAAAATTAAAACGTCTTGTCATGAACAATATCTAAATTACTTAATAAATAAAATATAAAATTAAATCATCTATTTCAAAATTAATCAGATTATATATATATAATAAAATTATAATTAAATAATTTAATAGATATAATAATTTAAACTAAAATTGCTATTTATATAAGAGTTTTAATTTAATGAATGAGAAAGTTTTTTTTTAATATTTTCACAATATTATGTGGTTTAATGATAGTAAAAAAATATTTTAATTTTTGATAAAAAATATGTATTTTTTCCAGCTTTTCCCGCTCACTTTTCACTCCTTATAAAGTAAGAAAATAGATAACCGTCCTTGTTCTTTTGTCTTCATAGTAAAGTTATTTTAAAATCACTTTAAAATTTGAAAAAAATGGTACTCCTCACGCTCTACTCACGTGTCCGTTGTCAAGGATGTGAAGCAGTTCTTCCCTTCCCGCTCTCGAGCTGAGGACGGATGCGTCTATAAATACCAGCATCGCTTCAACCGACCTTCCCCCATCTCATCCGATCCCGCAAACGGAAGCAGATCCTGCATCCTTCGATCGCCGGCGAAGGGAGTGAGATAGAACCTCTCGCTTTTCATCTCCTTCCTCGCGTGGTAAGATCCCTCCTCGAATCGAAGCCCTAGATTAATTTCCCCTCATTTTTTCCAACTTTTTTTGTTTACGATCGGAACTCGTGCTCCACTTTTTACTGTTTTGGTTTATTCGTCTCGTATACGTCTCCGATCTGCGGAATATTGGCCGGATCGTGGAGTGCGGAAGTGTAGATCTGCTATTTACTCAGACGAAGAACGCGAGGGAGAGAAATCGCGAAGGGCAACGCTGATACAATTTTTATCTTCCGGCTTCTTTTGCCCGAGATTGGGAGGAAGCGGCGGGTGGAAGCGCAAGGTAGAGTAATTTTATTGCTGATTGTCTACCTGTCCTTGTCTTGAATCGAAAATTACAAGCGACGGACAGAAGCGGAGGGCGAGGTAAGGAGGCACCGCTCCGGTGGGAAGCTGACGGCGAGTCGGCGATGACATTCGGGTTTGCACAAACATTCGGTGGGAGCATTGGTTGGATGATAGAGAACAAGCTAAACAATATGTGATAGCTAGGTAGGTGTAGGCTATCTAGTGGTTTGGTTGTAAAGGCTTTAATTGGGAATTGTTTGTCCCAAGTTGTAGTTTGTCGACTAGATTGATCTCGGGCCTTTGCATAGGCTTACGATGGTTGTAAGATGAGTGAAGGTGGGATAACTTAGGATCCAGTCAACTGAGCAATCAATTGGTGCACGCAGTTGACTGAATGCAATTGTTGGATAGATAGAATAATTCTGTTCGATCAAAATAGTTGATTGGGTGTCATTCTAACTAGTGGTGAAATCTAGTTGATTGGTGACATACTCGTTGGCTTCCAACATTAACATTTGCTTATCCAGTTGACTGGAGGATATTTTGTAAACTCTTGAAGAGCTTTGAGCTTAAAGGGTTGCACAGAAATATTTCTGTGAACAAGTGTTCAAAATCCTCAAATGCTTAGATCAAGATTGAAAGCTTCAATTCAAGTTCTTGGCAATCTACTCTTTCCTAGATTCATGACATTAGGAAGAGTGATATTGTTTGAGAGCATCCTAATGGGTTGGTTGAGATTGTAAGAGGTTTGTCCTATGTTATATACCAGCGGTAGCATTGTGTATTTGTGTTTATTTCCATTGTGCATATACTCTTGATACAATCAGCCAAATGCATACACGAGCACTTGAATCAAATTGGGTGTGCAGTCTATTCACCCTCTCCCCTCTAACCGGACAATTCTAACTGGAGACTATCTATTTGATCCCTAACAGTAGATAACCTCCAACATATAGTCAAAGGTGTAACATCAGCAACCTTCTTCATGGGGTTGAAGAATAAGTAATATGATAGCACCTAGTGGCATCATGACCATTTGATACACAGATGATACACTAATTTTTGTTCAAAGCAACATGATCAGATCATGGCGTTGAAGAACATTGCTTTTTAAGTAGGCCATATGAGGATGCTCATTCATTGTATCTTGGACATCTATATTCCATCTGAAATACAAGGATGCAAGATCTGCTACCTCTAATAGCCTGTATCAATGACGGATTGACCTATTGGAACCTGTTCATTTTCATTGCGAGAGCAATCTTGTGAATAGCTATTCAAAATTCCACACAAGTACACGAACCATTTTGAGATACAGAGTTAGGTGATCAAAAGGATTGATAGAACTCAATAGGCTGGCCAGCATTGAGAAACCTAACAACATTAATTCGTAAGATTTTTTTTTTAAATGGTTGAAGTGAGTCTAGAGGCACAATCAGGAATTTTCTGTGTGATATCAACCAGCTTCTATCTAGAGAAGCTGACTATAACTTCAGTTACATAAGGATAACTATCACACTGTACCACTGAGCAATGCTTGCCATGGTCACAAGAATGGCTACAGTTATCTATCAATTTTTCCCAATAGACACCACCCCTCTTTGGAAGTTTCCCATCGACTTGCAGGATGTTATGCCTTTGATTTAACTAACTTTTCTAAAGTTCTTAGATTTTGTTTGACTCAGATTGATCCCTTTTTTCTATTTATTTGAATACACTGCTTTCAGCCAAAATATGCCTCCAAGCTTCCTTTTTCCGTACAAAAGATTCAGGATCTGTTCATCAATCCAGCTTTGAAATGCTTTGCATCTTGTTGCAGGCTGCTGCTGAATTTCAATGCTTTTATCTCACTAAATTGGAACGATGGCCAACATAACAGTTTGTGTGAGGTTCAGACCCTTGATTTCAAGTGAGAAAAGGCTTCATGGTGAATCTACATGCATTCAGGCCTTTGACACGCAGTCTTTTGCATTCAAGGTTCTATTGCCTTCACTAATTGCTAAAGCTTTTCCTCACTGGATAATACTTGGCGTGATCATTCACTGTATTGCTTGTAGGATGAGAAGGAGGAAGATGCTATCTTTTGCTTTGACAAGGTGTTCTATCAAGATTCTGAGCAAGCAGATGTCTATGACTTCCTCGCAATGCCAATAATTGAAGGTGGACACACTTACATGAAAGAAAGACTTATCTTCTTGTTGTGTTTACTTCTGGATGATAATCTATTTCCTATTTCTTCCTTAGTGAAGATCATGTCTAGTCTTACATCTTTGAAACGGATTAATTATCTTTTTATATAGGTGCCTTAAATGCAATAAATGGTACAATTCTCATCTATGGCCAGGTAAGCTGTGATTTTAGATACCTCTTTCTGTGTGATTACTTTTACCACTATAATACTGAAGGAAAATATGTTGGTAAGAAAACACAAGTGTAAAATCATATATTTGCCAATTGCCACTACTTTATTGTTTTAAGTGTTGGGTGCTATAAATGCATGCTCAAAGATATAGACTTTAGGTCAAAGAATGCTTGATATTGCTTCAGGTGATTATAAGGAAGTTTGATGTTTAGACTGACAATAGCTAGTTACATAGGGAAATAAACAGGAAAAGGTAAAATGTGCTGACATATCCTTTTCTATCTCCGGTTGGTTTCAAGATTATAATCTTAATAATTGTCAACATTTCTCTTAGATAGTGACATAGGAGAATCTGAAGCTATCAAGGGCATCCATGGATCACGAGGAAAATATGTAAGAATGGAAAGACTTTTTTTAGTAAGAAAAGAACTGTGCAATGCATATAGGATCCTCAAAATCCTTGATCATCACACAATTTCCTAGTTCTACTCTTAGTTGGCATAGTTATTTGTCATTTGACAGAGCTCACTTGTACTCACTAAAACCCTACCAGCTATATCTTATATTCTATGCACATGAAAGTCCACTTAGTTTTGACAGAATTAACTCCATCTTATTATTGTAGATCAATCGGTAGATTAGCTAAGAAAGAATAAAAAAATCGAGCAGCATACATACACTTCCCTACAGATCAACTTCATGTCCTCATTACACGTCGAACTCCATCATTCTGCTAGCACTACTGCATAACTAATGGCTACCCATGACTGTAACCTTGTCACTCAAGTTGACCTTACCATTGCTCCAAGGCTCACCCCTTGTAGCCATTGATGAAGAACAAGAAACCTCCTTTTGTTATATATTTGCAGAAATATTGGTGCTTGCCTTTTTGAAGTACATTCTATGTTGTTGTTTTTTCAAAATTTATATATTGAATTCTTTAGTAATGACCATGGAGTTACTAATTTTTCAAATTGTTGGATGTAAATGGACAGACTGGAGCTGGAAAGACTTACAGCATGGAAGTTAAGAGCAAAAAACCTTTTCGATATATTCAGCTGTTCATATGATTAATGGAATAAATATGGTGCATGCAGATATATTGTAAAATGATTACTAATACTATAAATATTCCTCGCATCTTAAAGGGGCCTAGTGTCTTGGACGAGGATCAAAAGAAAAAAGGTCTTCTTCCTCGTGTTGTTGATGGACTTTTTGAAGGCATGAAATCTTTTGGTGAAATGACAAAGTGGACAGTCAAGCTGACTATGGTGCGAAAAGCATTTTGATAGAATTTTAATTTCATGACTGGTCATGCATTATTAGTTCTCTTTGATCATTCTTCTTACTTGTTCAGGTGGAGATATATATGGATAAGATAAGGTTGGTAGCATCTAGGAGAATTTAACTGCTTGATTTCCTCGTCTGATCTGATGACGTTTAAAGAATTAAGTTGCTGAAAAAATAGTTAATATTCACTTGTATGATCATGTCCTATGAGAATTTAAATCAGAATTCATGGTGTTATTTGTCAGAGATCTTTTTGATGCATCAAAAGACAACATACAAATTAAGGAAAACAAGTGCCAAGGAATATTTCTTTCTGGAGCAACTGAGGTAAGCTACATGTGCTGAAAATGTTCCAAATGGTAGAGGCACATTCCTTTATTTACCTTCTTGTTCTTGTGTGCGCTTTTAGATGCCAATAAAAAATGCTATGGAAGCCTTACGATGCCTCCATGTAAGATCACCTATGGAAGTGATGCAAAATCCACCATTTTTAACTGATTATCGCAAAGTTCACTATCTTTAACTGATTAACGTTTGTAAAATAGCGCAGCGTGGAATTTCTAATAGAGCTGTTGGCGAGACACGTATTACTCTGTTGCATCCTTTAACTTTCTGAAACAGAGGCTTTGAGAGAGGGATTTCTTTTCTATTCTCACAGTCAACTGTTTTATGTTTCTAGCTGAGATTTCTGCATCTTTGAACTTGCACAGAAATGAACGTGGCAAGTAGCAGGAGTCATTCTCTCTACATATTTTCAGTTCAACAAGAATCTGCATCGGATGTAAGGTAATTTGTGCCTGTTTATTATCTCTCACTTATGCACCTCTACTGAAAATAGATTTGTGCTCTCTAGGATATATTCTAGTACTTCAAGAGTTCAAACTAACTTTCTTCTAAGTAGCTTTGCTATAACAATACATCAAATAAATATCAAGCATTGTTTGTCCTGACCACTTTGGGTTGTCCAGTTTACAAGGTTTGTTTGATCAAGAAATTTGGGTTTGATTGTTTAAAGCAATTTAGGATCTAGAAGTCCACCTTTGAAATTGAAGTTACATGTGGTTTTAATAGTTGTGAGTACTATTTGCAACAAGTGCTTCTCTTGCATTGGGCTACATAAGAATGCTCTACAAGTTTTAGTTACCTAGGTGGGACGCAGCCACTGTTCCAAATTGAGGTGGGACGCAGCCATCCTGTTCCAAATTGACTAAGTTGTATGAGGTCAACCAATCTGCAAATTTTGCATTCAGTTTGAACAAATGTACAATAGATTGCTTCAGGTCCACCCTTGGAGGGACGACAATGAGTTCATGTGGTTGAATACAAGTTGACGATTCATAAAATTACAAGAACATATTATGTTACATCCCTACACATATTTCCACTTAGGTGTTGTTTCTACCATGTAATGTAATTGTCATTCCAGGTCAAAAATAGGGAAGGTGGTTCTCGTGGACTTAGCTGGCTCGGAAAAAGCTGAGAAAACGGGTGCTGGTGGAACAGTACTTGAAGAGGCTAAGAGCATAAATAAGTCCCTTTCGGCATTAGGAAACGTTATCAATGCACTGACAACTGGTAAAATAATGCTTTACGAACTAAAAGCCCATGATTTTTGCTCTTTAGAATAGATTGGTCGATCAGCTATATCTATTTTCTTCTTACAGGGAAAGTGAACCACATTCCATATAGGGATTCCAGACTCACTCGGATCCTTCAAGATGCTCTGGTCAGTTACTGTTTCATAATCGGGAAATCAATTGCAATTGGGTTCATCTTTATCTTTACACTGCAGGGTGGAAACTCCAGAACCGCGTTGCTTTGCTGCTGTTCCCCTAGCCCGACAAATGCTACAGAAAGCCTCTCCACGCTTCGATTTGGAGCTAGGCATGTCTGAGCATTTTTGTATGCCACTTTTACAACAAGAAACTAAATATCATTATTTTGCCGCAGGTCAAAGCTATTAAAATTTGCACCAAGAACCAACAGTACAGATGCAAAAGATGACACGGAGCAGATTATCGATTGTCAAGATCAAGTGCATACACATGCAATAACGCTATTGGATAAGGTGGACCATATTATCGACTCCGAAACTCCAGTGTCTAAAGACAAAACGCTACTGGACAAGGTCATTTATAAAAGGAAATACTCATCAGCCTTCCTATCTGTTGAAATCTTTTTTACGTTTATGACTCATCTTGTGCAGCTGAGGGAGAATCTCACTGAGGAAGACGTTGACATGTTGGAACAGTTGTTTAAACAGGAGGGCCTCATTTTCGTTCCTGAAACTGATGAAGAACTTGAAGCAGCAATTGAAGACGTAAGAGACAAGATCGTTTCAGAATTCGAACAAACAGTTGAAAGATTCAGCATTATGAATATCGAGGTAATGTTGGTCTAACTTTTTTTTGAGACTAATGGTTGCTCTAAGTATCTCAAGGGCATCTCTAATGGGAGGTTGTTAAAGAGGTTTGTGAAATGAAAAAATTGAAGAAAAAAGCTCTAACAATTATGGACGTAAGATTTGAGGTTTGTAGTTTAAGAGCAGTAGTGAAATTTCAAACTCGCTCTTTCATCTTAAAATTAACAATATGGGTGGGGCCAGTAATTAATGATGAACACAAAAGTTGATAATGTAGAGTTCACAAAAAAAAAGTTATAAGGAGGTTTATTGATTGTGGAAAAAGTGATCGTTTTTATATTTTTGATGTGTCATTTGAATTAGCATATTGGAGACTAAAAAAAAAAAAAAACTCATATAATTCTAATCATCTACAGCTGATGAGGGAGAATCAGGCTCTCGAAGCTGAGCTTGCAATTGCTCGGGAGGTTGCGCCAAAAGTTACTGATCCAGCTGCAAACACCTCTTGGTTCCGCAAGGTCATGAAATGTTTAACTTCTTATCTCCCTTTCTTTTAGTTTCCAATAAGGCGAAGCGAATCGAAACCGTTTGCAAACTGCTATGGCTCAGAATGATACTGCATTTTAGTTGAACCACAAACAACATTTTCGCTGTCAAACAATCTTGCAACTGGCATTCTTGAAAGAAATATGCATATATGATGATACAACCTTGCGTAGATCTTGAAAGTAGACTCGTGTCTGGTACATGAGGTGTTGTCATCATAAGGTTTGAGGGTCAAATTCAAATTAGTAGTCAGGTTCCTGTCCTTCCTTATGTACTAGTCATTGTTCGGGCTAGTTAGATTAGCCCCCGTGATTTATTTCCTCCGTATTAATCCTAGGACGGACTGGCGGAGCTGATAGTTAATGCATGAAGTATTGTCATCATGAGATCTGAGATCAAATCATGACTAATAATTAGGTTTATGTCTTTTCTTATATACTAATCACGGTTAAGTTAATAATTATTATGATTTACTTTCTTTGTAATTCTTTTTATTGATCAGAGCATTGACCGAGCGTTTCATTTTTTTTACCATCTTGAAAGTAGCTGCTCTGTTCATGTTTCATTTGAAAAAACATTCAAATTGAATGAAGATGCATGACCCAATTTTTAGCCCATCAGCATACCGAGTTGTGCTCGTTATTAATAAAAGAATAGTTCAAATTAAAATTGAATTTGATTTTAATTTATTTAAGACTCAATATTATTTTCTTTTAAATTTGGTAGAAAATTAAATCACTCTCTTTTAAAATTAATCAAAATGATATCTCGCCTATAATTCAATATTTAGTACCACTTTAGAGTTATTTTATAAAAATAATATAATTTTAATTTAAGCTATGGATTAGATTATCGTTGATTTATATTTATATTTTTTAAATGAGGAACATAAATTTTGAAAGAGAAGTTATTGATAAAAAAGGATGTTTTTTTTAAAAAAAAATATCTTTATTTTTTTTATTGTGATATACAAATACAGTATACTTATATATAAAAGTGAATATAAATTTCATTTATCAGATTAACTTATTCCTTAACTAAATTATAAGAAGAATTTTCGGCTTTTTATCAGGAAATGTCTAAATTATATTTTATCAATCGATGATTTGAATCGAATGAACTTAAATAATTTCAATTAAAATTAATTAATTGATAGTTTAGAATAATATAAAATTAAGTTTTATAAATTTATCTAGTTTTTAAATATAAATTTGACCTAATATATTTAGAACAATGAATTTTTTAACATGAATTAAATTTTTCGGACATAGAGTTTCGGCTTAAATCGGCTGATGGACCTAGATAGCTCAGAATGACGTGAAACTATATTCTATATATTTATTTAATTCTCCTAATTATATAAATATCCTCAAATATTAATTTAACCTATTATATTACGAGTAATGATTTTTTGAGCACGAAGTGATCATTTAAAAAAAATAGTAATCGTCATTTTTTTTAAAAAATAATTTAATCTATTGTTACCGTACTAATTGATTGATTCTTACTACTCCTAATTGTTAGGACCAACAAAATTTAGATATTTCTATAATTATATGATATTGTCCACTTTGAACTTAAGTTCTCATGATTTTATTTTTGGGCTTTATTCAAAAGGCCTCTTGATCGATTGAAAATGCACCAACACTTCACCTCTAGCCGGGCAAGAATTGGCATTGAGAATTTGTGGAGAAAACTCAAAAAGTTGCTGCTTCAATTCACACTAAAACCTTTTATTCTACTGATTTAAGATTTCTTAATTGATTGACTCTACTCACCAATTGATTACCACATCAGATATGTCCGTTTAATGACTCTTTTTTAAATATCTAGTTGATTGGTGAACCAAACTAATCGATTATCAACTTTTTGATCGATTACCCAATCGATACAGAAGTTTATTGTTCTTTGCGAGAATCTCCTAATCGATTGGGCACCTTCCCATTTGATTCAATACCTTCGCAAAAGACTACTGTGCTTCTTCCCATTCGATTGCCTAATTGATATGAAAAGCTATTGTTCACTCACGATTTTAACTTCTCCCAATCGATCAAGAAATTTCCTAGTCGATTGGTAAATTAATTCAGGCTCCTTCTGTTCTCGCAACAAAATAGCTCCCAATCAATTATCCAATCGTTTGGCTCTGCCTTAATCGATTCCAGCACTTACTGTGCTTTCGCGATATTTTTTCTCTCAATCGATTGAGAAGTTCTCCAATCGATTGACATAAGGTTTAATCGATTATCTAATCAATTACCTAACCCTAACTTACTTGATTTGAGTGTAGAGTTTCTTGCCCAACATCCGATCAACCTTGACCTGCCAGAGCCAGTTTGACTAAGAGTTCGGTCAACCTTTGACCCACTTGGACTTTTCGTCTCATACCAAGTATTCATCTCCCAGCTGACTCAACTTAAACTTGACCTAGTTCCCAACTAGATTTGCTTAGTTTTACTAAGACTTCATTCGTGCCAAGTGTTTAGCCCCCCGCTAACTCACCTTGGATTTAACTTAGTTCGCAACTAGGTTTGCCTAATCCCATTAGGACTTCAGTCATGCCAAATGTTTAGCTTCTAGCTAATCCACCTTGGATTTAACCTATTTCCCAACTAGGTTTGCCTAGTCCCACTAGGACTTCAGTCGTGCCAATTGTTTAGCTTCTAGCTAATCCATCTTGAACTTAACCTAGTTCCCAACTAGGTTTGCCTGTTTTCTAATTAGGATTTTCCTTTGCCTAGTCTCATTAGGATTTACGATTGTCTAGTCCCACTAGGACTTTCACTACCTAGTTCCCAATTAAGTCTTTTATTTTCCTAGTCTCACCCGGTCTTTTCTCTTGCATAATCTCAATTAAGATTTTCCATTTGTCTAACCTCCAGTTAGAACTTTTTTTTGTCTAGTCTCACCTGGTCTTCATTGCCTAGCCCTGCTAAGACTTCTATTGTCT
>JBBUKS010498986.1:0-14487 GCA_038050645.1 Hedychium gardnerianum
TGATGGATATATTTATTTGTTAGCCTTCACCAAATTCATCATAGTTGCAAAGTTTGTCAAATGATTTAGATTCTTCATGCCCATTAGATCATCAAGAACTAAATGGCATGTTTTGAGCATTCATGTAAAGTGAATGACTAAGACACACCTAGTGCCCTTGAAAAATACTGAGGTTAAATATAAACACTAGATTTTGAAAACCATGTTTTCAAACATGATCCGGCTTAGCTGGTTCAAATGGTTTCACATGGAATCAGGTTCAAGAAATGCATGTTGAATTGACACACGATCAATGTGAAACCTTGAGCTAATAGAGATGCCAAATATGCCTGATTTGTAATCATGACCAAGTCTACCGGAGCCACTTGCTCCCCAGCTTAAGGCTTCACCGACATCTGCAAAGCAGATTATGCTACCACTAAAAAAACGATAAATTATATGATCAAAGACAATGACATGGTTGTATTCTCTTTTTCTTACCTGTAAGAGAAACCGAGTGCTCTGAACCTAAGGCAACCATCTTAATGTGGATTCCTGCCAAGCAATCAACTCTTGTAGGGGAACAGACCATACTCTTTGCACCTACAGTGAGTACTAATTCAAATTATTTATTGTATTATTAATACAATTTGAAAAACAAAAATTTCTCATCAATAGAATACAAAAAAAAAAGTTGAATACCCAGTGCAGTGAAGACTGGTTGAATACAAAAAAAAGTTGCAAAGAATATGTAAATTATATCAATAACGCTAAAAGGATTCCAAATGTGCAGGAGGTTCTTATCAATACACTAAAAAAAGGTTGAAAGGCTGGAATTCCTGTACAGGACAACAAAATTTCAAAGATGAGAACATCCCTTCTATTCTTCTAGGTAGGGGACTGAGGGAAAAAAGGAGGAGAAAAATAAGAGCTTTTATAGCACAGACAAATCTATGGAAAGATTCCAGTCAGTAACCAAGTAAATTTTGCTTCTATTGTGCTTATTTACTGAAATGCTAGAGCTAGTCAAAATCCTTAAAATGAAAAACTTCTCAATAATCATCATAATGAATACGAAATAGCAAAACTATTACTTTTTCCAA
Organism: Hedychium gardnerianum; assembly: GCA_038050645.1. Taxonomy (NCBI): domain Eukaryota; kingdom Viridiplantae; phylum Streptophyta; class Magnoliopsida; order Zingiberales; family Zingiberaceae; genus Hedychium; species Hedychium gardnerianum. The sequence goes on from JBBUKS010498986.1 coordinate 1,083, forward strand.
GACCAAGCTGCCCACTTGAGTTGTCACCCCATGCTAATAGTTCTCCATCGGCTGAAAGAACATTCTCAAAAGGAAAGAGGGAATTGACATTAGATGCCTAGTAGATGAAAAAAAAAAAAAATCAAATTGCAAGTACAAAAAGAACATGCATTCTTTTAGTAAATAAAATGAAATTAAACATTATGTGGCAACTGGAACAGTGTTTCATGGCTCATTTAGGGATAAACTGAATAAAGGGAAAAAAAAACAAACACAATGCCTTACACAGAATTTTGATTATTGCATATGAAAATTATGAAAAAATAAGGTTTCTAATTTCTAAATAAAACACAGAACTGAATCTTGAACTTTTGCAGAGACACTCCATAGCAAATAATTTGTCAAGGATATAGAGCTTGCATCATATATTAATCTCTCACCAGTGACAACGGCTGAATGATTGTAGCCTGCTGAAATTTGTTTGATATTCTCAGGTAATCCAGCAACTTGAATTGGCTCCTGCACAAATAATCTTTGTGTTTAGAAAGTAATACTAAGATTATTTTTACTGATTTTCTATTGCATATCAAGAAACTTAGAATCGGAAGTATTAACATGCATTTTATTGGCATTTTTGTTACACTGCTATAGAACAGCAGACTCATAGATATAGACTAGACAATAAAAAGGCTATCAACCAACAATGTTATCACGACTTGTAAAGATGACCATTAATTTCCAGGTCGAAGTGTCTAAGCACTATCATGAAATGCTCATTCGTCTAAGCTTATAAATCACCTTCATATCTCACCATGTGGGACTAAATTAAGGTATGATAAACATGCTACACAGAAAAAGCAAAAGTCCAAACCAAACAATTGATTAAAGAACAACAGTTTTCTGCATGGCACTGAAACAACATAATTGGATGGTAAAAAAAAAAAAAAAAAAACTCAAAACTATTTACCGACCAATTGTCCAAAACTTAGCAAAGGACCACTACCACCAAATGCATGGGCAGGCAGGCTGGTCAAAGCCTCCTAATCACTGATGTAGGATTATGAGCACATATGTCAGGCATGTAATTTGGTCACAGATTACCTTTTTATCGCAAAAGCTTTAATCAGATAAAAAGAAATACTATCTATATCTTTATAGTCTTTGAAAACTGAAGTCAAGCAAACTAAAAATTACTGAAGAAAAACAAACTAAAAATTGGTTTATAATCTAATCAAGATTCGAGCTAATTACTGATATAAGTCAGTGAGAAAGAATTTAACTTTTTGTTATACAATTATATTTTGATGATTATAACTCTATATATACTGAAAAAAAACAGGGCAACAGCATACTGATACATAATTTGTTGTCGATGATCTGCCTAACTGCCCAAGGTTGTTCAGTCCAGATGCATAAACTCGACCACTTTCTGCTCAACAAGAAGAAAGAATACTCATAAAATCAGGTAGGTAATAATAATCTGATTGAGAGAACTCATATCAGTAAACTAATCTGAGAGAATTGGTATACAGAAAAAACTATTAGAAAATACCAGAGAGAGAGAGAGAGAGAAATAAGTGCACTATTCCAAAATGTTCACAAGAACAAAATTGAATAATAATATATCCCTGATTAAGGATCTATTCTTAGGAAGTTACATATAACTCTTGGCACTTGCTTGCTGTCTGTTTGATATCGAACTGTAGTAGGAACGCATAATTCATTAGTTAATGAGTGTGAACCTTACCAAACGTTAGTTGCTAATGCAACAAATATGTATACAAGGCAACAAAAGAAGTTATAATATCACAATCCAACACAATTATAGACTTCTTAGATTCCCTTAATGGAGCAAATACCACTGATTCATATAATCACGAGCTGGGAAGATACAATGTGTGAATTATAGCCCCCCTAGTGAACATTGAGATACCAGTACGACATCTAATTTTTATCTCTTAAATTTTTTATAAGAATCTATTTTAATTCATAATATATTTTTTTTCAAAATAACTGATATTAAACAAATCGAACAAAATAACCCAAAGGATCACCAATACTTTGTTTCGCGGAATGCAACCAAAAGATCACAACTTTGGTGGATTTATGTCAAGTACCAGTCAGAAAAAGTGTGTGCGCGCCACCACACGCGATCGAGACCGGGGGATCACTGTCGAAGAAGGGGCAAACCGTGGGCTTGAAGCGAGACCCCAATCCGCCCAGCCCTAGTCTCCCGAAATCCCCGTTGCCCCAGAGCGCAGCGAACCTCCGCGGCGCCTCCCCGGAGAACCGCCTCGAGAGGACGAGGCAAGGGGGCAACCTGGCCAAGCGAGCGCGCAGAAGCGCCCTCTTCCACGGAGCCGAAGCCATTCGCGGTAATTGTTCGAGAAACACCGACCGGTGATTATAACGGTTTGATAATATTGAGCACTTGACGCGATTGCGCGGCGACGGGAAGGTAACGATATTTCGGCCTTCATAGCGTAACAGCTTTTTCAAAGGACCTCTTTAATTTTTATTAATATTAAAATTACGTTTAATGCTTTTCATTTCATTATTAAAATATCCCTTAAAATTAAAAACACCTATTTTATTCTTCTAAATTGTATTACTTTATTATAAATGAATATTATTTAATAAAAATACTTGGATTTTCAGCATGCAAAAATCATCATAAAAACTATACTGAATTTATATTTAAAAGAAAAAAAAATTTAAAAAAATATGATACCGTCATATAATGATTTTTCTAGAATCGATCCCAGGAGGTAAATATAAAAATCTAAATTGATAAGTTATGGAACTCCCATTTGACTCTCAACTTTTACCGCCATTATATACATGATTTAATTATTTTTATATAAATTTTATTAATTTAGAAGATTTGAGAAGAAAAAAAAAAGACTTTTGTTGATGCCTACGAATTATTTTATTAAAATTTGATAACATCAAAATTAGAGACCGTAAGCATAACAATCATAATCACTATTTAAAAGTCAATTATATACAATTAATTGTTTAGCAAAGTTTATATACAATACATAACTTCTTCTCTTCCTTCTTTTCTCTATACAATTTCCTCATTAGAAAAAAATAAAATTAAAAAACAAATGGAAAAAAATAACATAATGGAAGAATTAGAAGAAATTATGTAGATAAAAGGCTATAGGAGGAACTTGTCTTCGAGAAAAAAAGAATCAAAGTTAAAAGGGAGATTCTAAACAAAGAGCTTCACCCTTAATAAAAAATTAAGGAAGAGCTTAATAGATCACTAACCATGCACCTCTACTACATTCTCGGAATGCTTAATCTTGAACCAAAAGCACCATTTATTTACCTTTTCCTCCTCTTTCCTCTTTTTTTGTCTCCCAAACATGGACGACAATAAAAGACCCTGTTTCAAGAGCTTTTGTTGAAGCTCTGAAATCTTTGTTCTAGTGAATCCATGGCGAGGAGGAGGAATATGAGAAGGAGGAGGAGGAGGAGGAGGAGAAGGAGGAAGAAGAGAAGGAGAAGCCAAGGTAGAGGAGTTGTTAGAATTTGACGAAAAAGAAATCGAAGAAGAATTAACAGAGAGATTGGAGAGCTTCTCGGTGAGACAAAAAGGGCACACACCTTGGGAGCTTCTCCATTTTGGATGCCTCTTGCATGTGCCTTCCTCCATTTTCATGCAAACTTTTAACTTTTCTACCCTCTTTATAAATCCTCCCTCTCAAGCTCGATTGGTCGTTAGATTCATCTTCCTAAATTGGGTTAGAAGAGATTCAAACGATGAAAAGGGTTTGAAAAGTCAAAGGTGAGTAAAAAATTCACTATTTTAGGGTGAGACCTTCGAATTCCAAGTGAGCGTTCTAATTACGGGCTAACAAAACAACTAAATTTAATCACACTTTGTAGATTTTTATTAAAAAATTAAAGAAATTAAAAATAATAAACCAGGCAAACTTACTAAAGTTCATTAAATATATAAATATATATATATATAATCCCGAGATTATTATAAAAAATGGGATGAACTTCTTAGATAATAAAATTTTAAATTTATGATACATTATACTTGAAAATTTTGAAAAACTTGTGATGCTAAATTATCCTTTATATTTTAATTTATTTCAATGATCGATGAAAAATTTATATAAGATTAAACATTCATTTGTACTTTTCAATTTATTCTGATAAATAATAATTTTTTTTTTTAAAATCAGATTAATCACCTCCTAGGCTATAATTTCCATCATCAATCGCAAATTAATATTTTTGAAATTTCACGTGACTTTGTAAAATTAATATTTTTTTATGAAAATTGTGAACATTAATGTGTTTAGTATTTTCATTTTTTTTACAAAACAAGCAAACTAATAAAAGCATATGGCAAAACATTAACTAGGAACAAGAAAATCAAAGGAAAACAAAGATGGATTCATGAAAGTTCACTAAAAGGATTAATTAATAAATTTTATAATAACATTTGTATCATAATTATATGGATATATAGTAAAATATTGTTAAATCACACACTATAATTGGCTTCGGCTTAACCATTGTGGTAAAAGGCGAAACGCTCGCCCCCAGCGCCCCCGCCAGTCCGTCCCAGGACCAACACGGAGAAGGTAAATCACGGGGGCTAGTCTAGCCAGCCCGAACAGTTACTAGTGCATAAGGGGGGCAGGAACCTGACTACTAGTCAAGATTTGACTCCTAGACCTCATTATGACAACACCTCATCCCGTGGGGAGAGCTTCGGCTTAACCAACAACATGAGGATAGAGAAAGATGAAAGCATTTTAGGGAATTGTGTTTTTATGTCTTTAATTATTTTTGACAACTATGTGGAAGTTTGCAGGAACTCTCATTCATAATGTGATGTACATTGAGTGATTTGATAGTTTGCCATGTTTTGGATGGGAAAAAAAAAGAGGAAAAGAAGCTCTCCACTTGCAAAACCACCAAAACTCACAAAATTGTTTTCTTTATTTTCAAGTGTATAAACACAAACCACAATTAAAAGATCTTAATACTTGAGTTACACAATGTTAATAAGATGATAGAGGGAATGATCAGCCTAGGCACATTATAATGAGTTCAGTATTACAATCTATCGAAAATTGGAACTTCTGCAGTTTGAGTTTCTACTTCTAGTGAGGGGCATTGAGATCGATAGGGCTCTGACTGAAATCGGACCTGTGTCAACCAGCAAGCACAGAGATCAGAATCAACCATAGTTATGGAGACATGAAGCTTACGAATAATATCGACAACAGCTAAAACAGTTTCAAAGAAAACAAGAAGGGAAATTCTAAATGCAATATTAGACTGTCCTAGATTTTGAGTTTCCAGAAGGTATTTATTAGCAAAGATTTTAACACAGACCCACAAGTGGAGCACTTCTTGTGGCGCTTGCAGAATATCGACAAACAAACTGAGCATACATAACCCATGTCGATCGTCTTTTTGTGGCAAAAACACCTGCATAAGCACAGAAATCCTCAGAGGTATCAGTGTGTAAAGGAAATATGGCAAAAGCTAAAGACAGGAAGTAGTAAATGGCCAAACATTGCATAAACGAAGTAATGTTTGCGTGAGGAAAATGATTGCTCAAATGTCATGACAAACTAAAGACCAGGTTCAAAAACCCTTTGTATCTATGGATTACTATAAACCAATTCAAGGTGAAAGTTACTAACCAAAAATTAAACACCCAATGATCAGAAGTCAAGTTCCCCATAATGCTGAGGTCATTTAGTTCCTAGAAGTTCAAGTGGTCATCGTCCAGTAACACACTAGTTCACCTGGTCACTTGATATATTTAACATTCATTTAGAGAGCACAAATAAGATCCAGTGCTCCTCTTTCTAGAATTCATACCGATCTTCTGTGAGCTTCCTTGCAAATGTGGTATGCCAACCATTGGTTTCTGAAGGTCTTCGTATTTCTAATGTCCATACTTCAATTTGGGCCTTTCTACGTCATTGGTGGTGGTTTGTTTTCTCTATGCCTCCACCTCCTTGGTCTTTCTTGGTGTTTTCTCTGCATTTCTCTCTCAGCTGTTGGCACAAGGCAATTCCAGATCATAGGTGGTCTTACTCTTTGGAAAAGTATCTGCATTGTGAGAGATTTCAGCTCTTAGCATGGATTTCTGTGTCCCAGTCTACTCCCCTGAAGTTGTATAATTCTTGGGGGTGTAATAGCATGTTGCTGAAGGTCATCTTCCTGGCTTGTATTCAACTTGTGGTAACAAGCATGTTAAATAGTTATAGCGTGACCTTGATTACTAAAGGTTCACTCTTAAGGTTCACTCTTAAACTTCCTTTTGGTTGGCCTATTGACCTGAGTGGCTTGCTATAAGTTTCGTTCAGCTGTGACTGTTATACCTTCTGGTCTTAATATCTCCATGGCCTAGTGTTGGTTGGGCTTCCATGGGGATCTTCTTCATCAAGTTAGCATATTATATTGTCTAGCAGATGGAGGGCGTCTGTACTTCATATTTCCTCTTGTTAGGATTCATGTGACTGCCTGCCTAGAGTTGAAGTCTTCATATGGCTATGCTTACATGGCAAATTGAACTTGAAGAATCTATTGGCAAAAAAATAGGTGCATTTGGTTGACTTATCTTGTGCTTTATGCAGGTCAGGAATTTCAAAATAATTTAACATATATTCTTCGAGTGCATTGCATAATCAAAGGTTGGAGGATACAATTCAGTGCTCTATCATTTGATATGGTAAACTTACCTACAGTGGCTGCTTGATTTAGCTAGTTCAATATATTGCCTTTGATGCAAAATCTTCCTTCATATAGGGTGTGCTCTTTAAATGGCTCAAGCTATTGAATTGTTGGGTTGTCCAAATTAATTTGAGGGATCAGGATTGGTACCTGAACTCCTTGAGGAACCTGAATAACTTTGTTGCTGCTTACTATTTGGTTTCTCAGGCTGTTTCAGAACTGTGGTGTTAAGTGTTTCTCTGCTGCTCCATTGTTTTGTTTTCCTTCAAGTTCTCTCTGATATTTTTTGCAATCTTTGTAGATTTTGATGTTCTGGGGTTGCCTCCTTTTAGTCATCAGTTGCTAGCTATCTTCTTTCTAAGCACTAAAATTGTTTTGATTGCTACTTCAATTTGCCTGGATTCATGCTGTGATTATTTCATGATCCTGCTACTATCCACGTTTTTTAATACTTTGCTATTCAGTAATATATTTACGCATAGACCTTGGTCCACGCTATGCAATGGTTTTTTGCAACAAGAAAGAAACCCATCACTGTTGGCTATTAATTTATAAAATACAAAAGTTTAATTTGTCACAGAATAAGGCACTAAGTTTTAGTACATATCTATGTTATACCAAACAAATAAGAAAAACGAATAACAAAATATCTGGTTGACGATCTCAATCTACAATATTTGATGTTTGTGAATATCATCGTTATCCAAAGCAAAACAATAATCAGATTATTCGCATAATCAAGTCACAAACATGCATATGGAAACATGACTTTAGAGTGAAAATTGCTAGTGCCAATAAAAGATAAAATTACCATTGGAATAATGAAGCAAAATATGATTTATTTGGACAAGTAAAGAAGCACATACGAAGCACGAAAATCAACTCCTGCAGGTCTGGGAAGTTGCAGAAAGCTGCGTGAATGAAGATCCGTTGCAAAAACTGACTACAATTTGAATAAGAGAAAAGAAACCCATAAACAAGGATAATGTGATTTGACATTGGGTAAATATTCTTTTTAGTACCAATGCTTCAACATGAAGATAAATATAACAGAAAAATCAACTATAAAAAAATTCAAATGGTGAGGAATATCATATGGTATGTTATTTGACATGCCAATCCCACTTGTAAATGAAGAACCTCTTAAATCAACTTGTGCACTAATTAGAACAAGAAATTTGTTTATCTTGCGGCAGTTAACACATGCTGGAATGCATTTGAATATACAACCATCCTTTAACATAACGAATTTAAAATATATTCAAGAATACAAGAGTGCTACCTGTATAACTGAAATCTACCTTGCACGAGTTTGCACTCATGCAGTCATGCTTTTGTTACCTCCTGGTTCCTAGGCTTAAAATAGAATGGACATATGGAAATCAATGTTCTAAATGATACATGACCTAGATTGAATGTAAGAACCAAGAATTTTGATTGAAACAACGTTACAATGAACCAAATTTTCCAGTAAAGTTCAATTGAAAAAGCACATGAAGTTGGATTTAGTAATTGGTAATCTCAAGTGTGTAACTACACATTGCCACTGATAAATACAATTTTGTTGACCTTCACACCAGCTTCATAATTGTAAAAAAATTCTTCGAAGGGGAGCTTAAAAGAGGCCATAATTACTTACAGAAAGATACTGAAAGAGTCCATCCAGATGTTGTGGCTTCAAATAAACTCCACCAGTGATATATGAAGCCTGCTTAAATATTAATGGATTATGTTCAAAAATTTCAGAAAGCTATCACCACAGTTGGGTGTGAGAAAATTACTTGCTGTAAAAAAGCAGAATGCTGGACCCCCAAGACACAAGAATCAATAGGAATCTGCCAGAGTATTGATTTTCAATACATATCAAGTAACCACGAGTTATATGCAGAAATATAAAAAGTATGTCTTCTGAGAATCATGATACAAATAACTGATAACTTAAGTTTGAAATACTTAATAGAATTGAAGCATATATAAAATAATCTGACAATAAGGAGGAAAAAAATTGATAAATCAACCAGTATTCACACATTTTCATTTACAAATGTGGAATCAGTGCTTACACATATTAAGAGATTTATTTATACTGTCTATAAGGTACAAAAGATGGATTCAGAAACTTTAACACCATAACCACAATGTGGACAGTCATCATGGTATGATCTCAACATTCTAATTACAATGTAGACAGTGATCATGATACCATTTTGATACTCCATATCCATAAGCCCAGTAACGTTAATATTTCTGAAAATTAATCTTGCACAACATACCATGGAACGCTGAGCAGAGAATATTGCATTCATTACAGCAACATATCTGCCAATATACAACCTTAGAGATGAAACAAAATTATATAATCAAGGTATTCCCAATGTTTCAAATAGAACATACTGTTCTGGCCCATCTGGAGAACCCTGCAGGCATAAAATCTGTACATTGTGTTAGTTAATGAAGCCATGCAGAAAACACTGAGATATAAATTATAAGTAACAAGTTGGTTATATAAAAAATTCAATTAAACGGAAAGCAATATAAACGAATGATAATTATTCCAAATAGAACATCAGAAGATTGCAAAAAAAGAAAACAAAACTTAACAATAACAACAACAAAGTTCAAGAACCAGAACAAGTAAAGCAGAGAAAAACATACCCTGGGTTGCGGATGTCGAGCTCCAGACCTGAAGATCCTCTGTATGTCTACTCCAAAATCAAGGGCCAGCAAGTCAACCATGCCAGCATATGAATGACAAAAAAACATTTTGTAGAAGAATTAAGGATACAGCACAATGCAAGTGAGAGCGATCCAGAGAGCAAGGAAGATACACTTGAGGCTACCACCTTATCAGGGTCCTTCCCCAAGAGTCGATCCTTTGTCAGAAACTCTTCCAGTCTACGAAGAATTTTGGAGAAAACCGCAGGCACATTCCCACTTGCGGATTCCGCTCCACCTTCTTCTGAATCATAGATGTAACTGCAGGAGTTGACACCTGTGGTGACTAGGACTACCTGATTGAACTGGTTCAGGAGGAGGAGCGAGTTGAGGAATGGAATAACCTGACAAAGATCAAACCTTGGGTTATATTTTAGAAGTTTTCATGGGATTTAAATGGACTCACGTGATTAAGAAGCTTGGAGAAGGAGAGGACGGCAGTGGGGTGGTGCTGGGAGGCAGAGTCACCACTGGCGGCCGCTGAGGACGCCCAAAAGAAGGGATTGGCATCAAGAAGGACAACGAGGAGACTGACATCATCTGCAGGTAATAAATTAGCAAACACATGAACGTGAAACACAACAGGGAGGAATAGAGGGACAGAGAATGAATGAAAATGGTAATACTAGAGTAGAGCTTCGAAGGAGCGGACGCGGAATTCATTTGCAGGTAGTGAGGATGATTCTTCAAGCATACGCTAATGTTGTTGATCAACACAGAAACAAGAGCATTGCTCTTGTAAAACTTTCGTCAAACACCTAGCGATCAAATCAGAGGCGCATGATTCTCAAACGATCACCGCGAATGACTTCTGCCAAGCTGTCTCCTCGCCTCGGCAGCTCGAGGCGGTTCTCCGGCGAGGCGCCGAGGAGTTTCGCCGCTCTGGGGAATGGGGATTTCGGGAGGCTCGCTACAAACTCACGGTTTGCCCTCTTTTCTCCCACACGGATCCGTGGAGTAATGGGTACCCGATTATTTATCGGATCTGGAGCATTTATCATCTAATTAATTAATATCATTTTTTTAATTTCATCATTTTATTTATTTTACAGAGTGTCTTTTTGTTTCGGATGGAAACTATAATTCAATGAACGATAAGGGTGAAAGTGTAAAACCAGACCCTATTTCTTCATTTCGATCCAAAAGAAAGCCCTCTTTGCTAGCGTTCCTTGTGCCGCCGCAGCGCCGCCCAGAGGTCATTCCTACTTCCCTAGATGTTCTTCCGTTTATGATTTCTTTTTATTTGATGCGAACTTTGATTATCCCTTATCCTTATTCGCTGGTTTATCGTTGTCGATTATGTTTGCTGTATCGCACATGGTTTTTTAGGTTGTAAATGGACTTTTTTTTACATCTTTGAGTATTATGTATCAGATCTGTTGCTCTTTGAAGTTACTTGTTGATTCTTTTGTATATGGGTTTGTTTTTCGTTGAGTTTATGGTTCAATCGTTGAAGCTGGATTTTGATCTCTTTACGAATTCTATAGAGATCTCATCCGCGCTAGTTTGGCCCTTTTAACTCTCTTTTCTGCGATAAGATATTCTTCCACTGCAGAATAAGATCCATGTAGCTGCCCCTTAAATAGTTGGGGTACGGCTATTGTTATTATAATACCCTTCTATTCACTTCAATAACATATAAATGATGTTTTTTCTTGGAGCACAAAAGATCTATAATCGATGTTTGTCCCGATTGATTGAGGTTAATTTTATAGATTTTCTACTCCATCCAAACTGATGCAAGATTATATATTTTAATAATATTCGTCTATTTTAAATATTTTGTAATTATGATTTTTTAGCGTTTTTTCTTGGTTTCCTTCTACCCACCACATGTTCAATTCTAGTCGATTCAACTTGTCTGTGTATAATCAATTGGTAGCTGAACATGCTCGTACTATCTTTATATATTTGCTTTCATTTTATGTTCTACTGTATGCAATAGTATTTATTTATTTATTTATTTTTACAATCCCACATAGACTTCTTGGCATTTTCACTCTCTTTTTTTCTGTGCACATCTCGTTTTCTAATTGTTTAACATGTATGCTGAGTTATGTGGGATTGTCTTATAAAAATTTATTTTAGCATAAGGGACACATGATGAACACACAAGATTCTAAGAATCTTTCTCAATTTCTATCTTCCGCTTTTATTCTATTATTAATATATTCATCAATATTTCCTTATTGTTGAATAATAGATCTAAGATATTGAAAACTCTTGTGAGTGAACTAAATGCATAACATAGCTTTACAATGTTCGAGTCTGTGTAGACGCATGATACAATCCAGCTTGAATGTTAATATAATATGCTTGTACACATGACTAAATGGTTTTGATTCATAACCTGCTCAGTGCCTTGAATGTTTTTTGGAGATGTCAAGGGCCGTAGATATACTTACAATTACGAACATGTTGAAACACTGCAATGCTATCAGATTTAAAGTTATTGGCAGGTGTTTATTATTTTTTCTCCAAAAAATCTTATTATGTGAGTCATCATCAATTTTTTTTCAGATGATAGTTCATTAGTTGAGGTGGATTAAATGCTTTTGTATGTTAGTCATTGCCAACACAAACTCTGCTGCATGTTCAGTTCTAAAATAATGTTTGAAAGCATGAAATTTAGAGATGTTGCTTTGTGAAACATTATATAAATGGATACTTTCATGCTGCCATATAGTTTCAGCACTATGATTTCATTTTAGCAGTAATTTCTCTTAGTCTGTCTTGCTTACTAGATGACTTGAATTAAATATTTAAATCCACTGAAATGTCAATCCTTAGATCAGGTTACAAATTTGAAACTGTTTATCGTATTTGTTTTCATAATTAATGTTCTACTTTCTATCATTTTTTTCCTGTATAGTGTCATGATAAGTTTTTCTTTTCTCTTACACTACTATAATTTTTTTCCCCACTATGGCATGCTTAAACCTTTCATACATGAATAAGTGAAGCCTTAGGAGACATTTTTGGGTTTCTACACCCTAGCCATTTGGAGGGTACTGGCACACCTGGGAATTTGGAGGCATATTTGATGGTACTTTTTTAAAAAAATTAAAAGTATTCTGCCCTCTTTCTTTCTCTCCAAGGAAGATAAAATCAGGGAGATGTTACCCTATCTTTTACCATTGTGTGTGTGTTTTTTTCTTCTTTTTTTCACATCATTTTTCTTTCCCTAGCTATTTTCTTTCCTTTTAGTTAACAAGGCCTTAGGTTAAACAACCTGTATTGATGCTTTATACCTTATATGATACTTCATACTTGATAGTATAAATCCTGTGATATTTCTTGCATTTGAAGAGTCTTTGGGTTTTGTTTACTTAATTTTGGTTCTCACTTAAGTAGATACAAATTTGGCTAAAGTGTCGAATACTTTTAATCATTTACAAAGTGCAATCAAATTTTGATCGTAGAAGATTCAGAGATTTGGTCAAAAAGTAATAGAAATGGTTAATTTTACCATCTACAGCATTATCAACAATAAGATTTAAGGAGACAAGCAGCAAAATGTAGGATTCTACTACCTACAAACCATCTTTACCCTTTATAATTTTTTGAATTTTTATTTGTTGCTGCAATTTTACTTCTTTTTTTCTTTGAGTGGTGTTGAGGAATGAGAGGGTTGGTTGAATGGACATGCATAACTGATATTTAAGAATAAAGGCAAAGGAAAAGAATCATTATATATATATATATAGTATGGAAAGCTGTGGAGGTTGAAATGTGTAGTCCTTTCTTGTACTTGGGGTAATGTTTTTTTTAAATGAAGAATGAGATTGGCATACTCAATACACTTGGGATGGTGGAAGGAAGATGTATAAATACGAATACTGTATTGGTCTAAATTGGTGCTTATCTTGTGTTGTTACTTATAACTAGGTCACTGGGTTAAACTTGTATGAAACAACAACAACAACAACAACAACCGAGCCTTATCCCACTATGTGGGGTCGGCTATATGGATCCTTTTACGCCATTG
>JBBUKS010499006.1:0-14485 GCA_038050645.1 Hedychium gardnerianum
GGCGAGCCCCATACTCTCAAGTTGGGTAAAGCCTAGATCACTAAGGCCCAAAGTCGCAAGGTCCAAAGCCCATTAGTGGGGGACAGAAAGACTAGAGCCTGGAAGTCCTGGTGAGCCACGTGGTTTTCTGCCACCATACGTACAAGATATGTAGGAGATACGATGAGACATCTCTCTCCAGGGTAATATTATCCCGTATCTTCGCTATTAAGGATGCACAGTGATAAGACGGTAGAGAACCTGTATAAAAACATCAAAAGAAGGTATTAAGAGAATTAACTAAAAGAGATAGACTACTTACATACTTCTTTGAATACACTGCCCTGTCACTAACTTAAGCGTCGGAGGGACCTTGCCGGAACCACCCCCGACAGTCCAGCTGACCCTTAGAGCTTCTTTCCTTGTTCAGGGCCCGTAGGAGATCTACCGTTGAGGCTCCGCCGACATCGCTTGTGAATCACATTGTGCCGCAGCTGCACCGCCGGTGGCTCATCTCATTGACCTGCTTCTCCGACGGGAACATACCCCAACCCTTTTTCGTCTCTTCCCGATCCAACCGTCGGCCATCTCTAACCATCTCTAACAAAGTCGGCAATAGAATTCCAGTGGAGGTAAGGGCTGGGAATGATAGTTGCATTGACTTGGTACTGTATTGATGCTTAGTTTTGATTCGACTTTGTTTTTTTTTTTTTTGAGTTGAAGCTACTGTTCCAGCAAGCTCTTGTTGCTCGGCTGCCAACCACAGCCACTGTCGGCTAAGCCTAACAACGGTTGCTCAAGGTCCAGTTCCGGCCAACCACCAACAGTGAAGGTAAGGGTTTTTTTTTTCATGAGCAATTTGGGTACGTTGGTTTGGATCGATTGTTGATCAATAGAGATTGACTTGATACAGTTTGGTTTGGCCCTACCTCTGATCACACCCATCCACATTTGTTACAACAGCCACAACTATACAGAGTAGTAAACTTTGAGTCTATGTAGTTAGGTTGTTCATGCTCGTCTATAGCTTGAAAATTTTGGAAGAAGAATAGGTTTGATTCTTGTAGCGTAGGTGTTACTCTTACATAAATACAACTTTGATTTGTGGTTGTGAGAATGTAGTATGCTTGTCAAGAATTGTGGATTGTACTTAAGGGTAGGATTAATGGTGGTTTATGTTTCATTATACATGAGATTATGTATCAATTAAGCTACATGTACTTGGATTCATTTATTTGGATGAGTTAAGATGTGGAATAAGTTGTTTAACATATGTTGGATCAAGGAAGAAAATGGAGGAGAAAATGAGACTGATATTTGGTTCGTAGCTATGTAACCATTAATAAATAAGGTTTATGGTTATCATGATAAATGGATGTATAATGTTATTCATAATTTTCTATGATCAGTTGTATATGATGTTATTGATCATGGACTTTATGGTTACTAGGATTTGGGAGTTTAAAAAGCCTCACGTACTCATAACTTGTGGTTAAAGATTTGATTTAAATTAATTGATTTAACTCCTAGGTTTTATGAAGTATTATTTTGGAAATACATGTAGAATGTGGATTATGAAACAAGGATTAAATTGATGTAAGGATTATGCCTAAATTGTAGGCTTAATGTTAAAGGGTTTTAGGTATGACCAAAGTTAAAGATTAAGGGGTTGAAAGAACTTTTGGACATAAGCCCTGTAATTAATTTTGGAAAATATGATTAGAATAAACCAATTAGGGTTTCCCTAAATGGTTTAGAATTTATTTTAGTACTTGGACTCGTAATGGAACTTGATTGTAATTTATATTCTTTGATACAAGACGTTGATTCGGAACAAGTGTTTGGTCGTGTGAACTCTTCGACATGATCTATAACTAATTGGAGGCGGGTACTTCTAACCTTGTTTCTTTATAGTACTTTGTACTTAGTGTATGAATATTATGAATTGGATAGGTAAATTGGATTAACTTAACTCTATTCATGTTATTTCTTGCTTTGGACGTTTACGTGTTTGATCTTGGAATTAATCTATTTTGATTATCCATGCAGTCTCATTCTGTTATTTTTTTTATAAATGATAGTGGTAAGCACGTGTATAGTTTATATCATAGTTGGGTGCATGTGTTTATGGTATGCATCGTAGGTCGTTACACACATGTATGATGTATTACATATGAATTGATTCATGTGATGCTTATGTTGATTCACTTTGGGATATATTGTTGGTTGGGTACATGCGTGTATGGTATGTACCGTAGGTCATTGCACACGCGTATAGTGTGTTTCATAGGTGTCCACCCTATATGAATTTATGACACTATATTATGATATTTGTCTTATGTGATGCTCATTTCATCATGTGTGTGATGCTCATATCATTTGCATTATATATCATTGCATGCTGACGACCATTGTCTCCCTTGTGGTTGAAAGAGTCATCAGTCATATTCTTGCCAACTCGGCCATTTAGGTAGTGGTAGCTGGAGTGGAGCAGTTTGTCTTATCGTGCCGCTCGGCCACTTAGGTAGTGATAGCTGGAGCATCGTGCAGACAGACTTCTTGTTGTAGCTAGATAACTACTTTGCATCCTGACCACTCGGTCACTCAGAGTAGTGGTAGCTGGAGTACGATCAGTGTCACCGTCCCGCCCCTCTCGGCCACACAGATGTCGTGGTAACTGGAGAGGTACGCCAGAGTGATCATGTTTTGTATATGCATTTGATGTGTGCTGCATATGCATTTGATTTCTGTTGCACTTGCATGTGTTAATTATGCATTTTGATGGATTTATATATATGCTGAGTTGACTCACCTTTGTCTGAGATAGTACTATATGTTGAGGTTATGTCTTATATCTGATTCTTGATTATGTTAGAATGGTAGAATTATCTCATTATGTTGTATAGAAATATTGGACTATATTTCTGCAGTATTGTTCTTATGTATGGTATATATATAACAGAATACTTTTTGCGAGACTGTATATTTCCTTTGACCCCTTACTATTGCTATTATCAAGCATTATCTTTCTATATACCTGCTGAGTATTCTTTTGTACTCACCACCCCTGCTTCGATTGTTGTTTTCCTTGTTAGCAGGATTATGATTTGGTCGCTTGGAGGATACCTGTCTATGTCGTCCCACTCACATTGAACTCCGGATTTACTTTCGTCTTGTGATGGTTTACTTTTAGCTTCCACATTTAATTAACTCATTGTTATTGTATTAATGGATTTGTATCTGGATTTCAATTTTGTTTCTAATCGTGTAATTAGTGTCATAAGCCGGGCCGGCTCGCAACAGTATGTTTTTGAATTTATGATCTGGTAGACCATCGTTATTGTTTAGTTTTATCATTATTACATTGCGTGATTGTGCAATATCCAAGTAGGGTATATTTTTCAGTTATTATATTGCATGGATGTGAATACTCGTGTGGGGTATATTTTGTAGTTGTTATAATTATGTATTCAGGATATTGTCAGCGGTATAAGGGACGTGTTGTCCGATTTTCGTCGGATAAATATCCTTTCGGGATGTGATAATTTATTGGTATCAGAGCCACAGATTACGAAAGCCTATTTTTCATGTTTTGGTTATCGCGATTTATTTTCTCGATATGATTTTTTTGAGTTTTTGGGACAAGACAGCGGCAGAATATATCCGAGTAATAGGAGGTAAGTAGTCTACTGGTGTTGCATATTGTAGTTAATTTTTACTTTGCTGTCTGTTATAGGTATGACTTGAGGTAGATCAGTTTGTGACCGTGGTCCGGGTCAACCACGGAGATGATTTGTTGAGTCATTGAGACTTGAATCTGTTGCTTGAGAGGTAAGTTTTTCTAGGGTTTCGATTGGGGTCGAGTCTGATAGCATGAGTTAGGTTCATCATAATCCTACGGGAGGTCCGGGATTATAGTCTCATGGAATATCACCAATTGTACCAACCCAGACTACTATTAGCTGAGTGATGGATAAAGTCGAATACCAGGGTTAACTCGTCTAGTTAATGACAGATTTACGCTAGTTTATGAAAACTATGATCGCTTAGTTGCCTGTATTTGGTTAGATAACCAGGAAGTCATATACGAGTACATGACTTGTACTAACGCAGAAAAGGTTGTAATAGCTACATACCATTTACGCGTTTAGGTTGTTACTTGGTGGGTGATGTAGGAAAAATCAAAATACTCCTGGTATTAACGATTGTAATTGATCTATATGGACTATGGTGCTATGATAGTTTTAATAGATAGTTGACACGGTTGATGAAGTGATATGAGGATTTGGGATGTTCCCATTGATTTTGAAATGCACAATGATTCAATATACTCCATGGTTAATCTATTACAGAACATTGCTACTGATAAAAAGAAATCTACCAATATATTTTCATGTTTAGTAGTTATGTAAAAGACAATTCAAATTTGAAATCGACAAAGCTGATATAATGGAAGCTAAGCTAAATGATAATCAAACAAATGATGCTTCAGGCTTAGAAGTGAGATAAGAAATGATGAGTAGCTTTATCCACTCCCAAACAAATGATATAAAATGCCATCTGCATTTAGGATATTAAATTAAGATAACAATGAGCGCTTTTAAAAAAATGAAGAGATTCGTTTAGGTGGCTAGGCGATAAAGTTGTTAAATATATATGTGATTTGGTTACATTGAAAAGAGAAGAAGAAATGGGGGAAATTTGAAGGAGTAGTTATCTAGGGTGAAAAGTTATATATGTTCTGAAACCTGGAAGCCTAAAGCATGCTGCATTCATGTGTCTTTATGGATGAGCTAAAGGTGACAAAGAGGCAAAGATGTTTTCATTTCATTATACTCAAACTGGACAAACATTGATGATGTTATGGTAATGATTCATGAGTAATTATGATGATGTGTTGAATTTAGAATGGAGTTATAATTATAGTTGGTGAGATTAGGGTGCATGCCTTCTTTCTAAATTAAGGATGAGTTTCACGGAGAGGCAAAATAATCAGATACTTGTGAAAAGTTAAATTCATAGTTCAAGTAGTCAAGACTTTGAAAATAATATGGGGTTAATTATTTTGAAATCTATAAATTGTTTGCCTACTTACATTATATTTATCCACGTTAAAGGTGAAACTCTTGATTGAAAGTAATAGAGTAAGTTTTATGTTATAAGAAGAATAAGAATTAGTGCACCCATATATATAAAATTCCAAAATGATACCAGATTGGTAAATTAGTATTATTAGTATGAAACTAAAATACTGATTTTAACACTTGCTCCTTAAGTTATGATTAACATGTGAAAAAAAATAGGAAAGGGGCAGCCTACAAATAGATTCATATTTGTAGGCAATTGAGTACATTGACAGGGAATGTTAAAGTTATCTTGATATGTGCTTCAAAAGTGTGTGATCTTGTTTTGTAACTCCCCTTCAAACTGAAGATGTTGCAAGAATTTAAGTCTACTATGATGGATATGGATTGCAAATGATGTAAGAAGGAAAATGGGTGGATGATTAATGTTTTAGCTTTGATTTCTCCTAATTAACGTAGCTGGAATGCCTATCCCCAGATTTAATGTAACTTGTTCTTCATGTGTGTTACAATTTTATTAATAATAGAGAAGTATTTTCACTAACGAGGGCAAAAGTTAGATATCTATATTTTGATTCAAGTACACTATGCTAGCACAGAAACTTCATATGAAGATAATACACAACCTATACTTTGATAGGATAATTATTGCTCCTATGCATGACCAAAATAAAAATATACTAAAAACATAATGTGAGCATGCTTACCATAGTAAATAGGCGGATGTGGATGGGCAATATAGGCTGATCTGGATCCTTAAGGAGTGTGGTTGATATACTAATAATAAGTGTAGTAATTACAGACAAATTCTCATTTGGCAGTTTCTTAGTCCACTATGCCAAGTACCTTTGAAACTTTTGGGGTGTAGTCATGAAGGAAATAACTAATGTTGCGTGTCTCTTTTAGCTACCGTGCCTGAAATGAAAATGCGATTGGTAGCTTCTCTTCTTGATCTTTTCAACACCAAACAAAAAGGTGGAAGGTTGTATTAGACCCTAATAGCCAACATTAAACTATTATTTGGCAACCTTAAAAAGTCCTAAGATATCTTAAAATGGTTTTGGAAAAGATGGCTTAGATTGAGATCATCTTCAGATTGTGGGGTATTTTGATGTAGATCGGGTAGGATTTTCTATGTATAGATGATCTACATGTGGGTATTATGTCCTCTTGGGAGCTAATCTGGGTTATTGGAGGAGCGTGAAATAGATCATTTTAGCTAGATCAAGGGAAAATAGAATATATATATATATAAGTGAGGTAATCTATCGATTGACATTACCACTGACCCTTGCAGGCGTACATAATGAGTTTCATGTATCCATGCTAAGGAAGTATGTGCCAGACCCTACTCATGTACTGAGGGATATGTCGATTCCACTTCAGCCTAATGCAACTTATGAGGAGGTTTCTATTTTGTATTCTGGATCGCAAGGAGCGCCAGTTGCGGAACAAAATCATCCGATTCATCAAGGTTGGATGGCTACATCATACTGATGAAAAAACAACCCGAGAGCTTGAGGATAAGATCCAAGCTCAATATCCCCACCTGTTTACGTAAGGTGCGTCTAGTATCTTCAGTATTTAAATTGATTAAATATACTATTAATTGGTTACACCACTTGAGTTGTAAATTTGGGGACCAAATTTTTGTCAGTGAGGGAAAATGTTAAATATAGAAAATAAAATAAAATAAAATAAAAATCGGTGTTAATCGAGGAAAAACCCCAACATAAATTTTAGGAACTTTTGAAAAAATTTCGGGGATTTAACTGAATTATACGAATTATTTCTATTTAAACTGGGAGTTGATAAGTGTTATTAACCTATGGTTTATTTACAAACCCTAAGTTAGGTTATTTAAAAAACCTAAGTATCTATTCCCTTCTTATCACACTCACTCGACACCTCCTCACCTGAAGCAACTCGACACCGCCCACCCGCAATTTCTCTCCCTCGCGAGCTTCACCGCCGGCCTCCTCCCCATCGACCGCAACTCACTCTTCTCCATTTCCCTTCCTCCGGCGATCCACTCTTCTCCATTTCCCTTCCTCCGATCTTCATCCCAATGCCACCTCCTCACCGGAAACCACAAGCTTCTTCTCCTTCTTTGACCACCGATTCAAACCACCGTAGGTAGAGGTCGAGGGGATTTCCTTCCTCAACCCTATATCTATCATCCTTCATTCATTCGGATCTCACAGCTCACAACCGCCATCACTCATCCGACCAACTATAGCTCCGGCCACTTCAAATCTTCTCCGACAGGCCACCACAGTCTACACCAATATGTAAGGTTGTGGGATTGTAGATGGATTGAATTGGTTGATAGAGGCTAGGGTTTTGATTTTTTTTTTTTTTTTTGATTTGGATCAATAGAGCTCAACCACTATTTTCGATAGTGATGGATTCTGGCAGCCCTGTTCTGGCCTGTTAGATAGCTCCGACCATAACCTCAATTGTCCACAGAAGGTAAGAGATGGTTGTGGTTTGTATAAGTTGTTGATACTATTAGATTTAGGGTTGAAATCAACTATGTATTAGTTATTTATAGATATGTTGTAATTGAAATTGAGGTTATGATATGTGATGTGATTGATGAATTCAGATTTTGTGTGGGAGTTGTTCTCATTTAGCTAATTTTGTTAAAGTATGAATAATGGTAGGTTGGGGTATTTTGTTATGTGAATTGGATGTAGATTTTACATACACCTACATCTACAATTGTGAAGTATGGTTGAAGGTGTGGTTAAATTTAGGGTTTGAAATAAAATTTGGGGAAATTGTGTAGTGATGTTACCGCATGTATGTCCATAAGTTAGTATGCTTGAATTGAACTCAAGTACTAATGTACATGGTCTCTTAGGATACCATCTTCGATTAAGATGTAGAATTAGAGGGTGTCCTCATATTTATGTTCCTTAATCAGATTGGGATAACAAACCTAGTTCATATACATGATGATGAAATACTAGACTTAACTTCTAGGTGTAATTAAGGGAATGGAAAATTTAGGTGGGGAATGAGATGAGATTTGTTAAATGAATTAGAGTAACAAATCTGTAAGTCTAAAATTTATATCCATCTGAATCCATGCAATTAGGTATTGAAAATTATATGCATACCGATACCTAGAAATTTTAACTCCTTAAGCTGTTGAATAAGAGGTTAGCTAAACAAGAATGAATGGACAATTAATTCACTTATGTTAATTAGTAAGTGTTGATTCTTGTTTACAAACTTACACAAAAGTAGTGTTGTAATGCTACTTATAGGCTCGAGATACGAGACAGAGCGTCGGCTCTTAGGATTTGCTATAGCACGATCTATCTTTGAGGCGAGTACTTCTATCCTTGTCTCTTTTAGAATTTTGAACTTAGTGAATGAATACTATAACTTGATTAAGTAGTCTTATTACCTTAGATCTATTCATGTTTTTCTTGACATTGATACTTAGATGCTTGCTCTTCTAATCGTCTATTATTATCTATGTAGTCTCATTCTATTGATTATTTATAATTGGTAGTGGTACACACGTGTATGGTGTGTATCACAGTTGGGTGCATGCTTGAATGGTATGCATTGTAGGTCGTTACACACATGTATGGTCTGTTTAATAGGTGTCCACCCTGTGTGAGTTTATGACACTTTGTTATGATATTTACCTTTATGTGATGCTCATTTCATCTGTATGTGATGCTTATTTCATTTTGCCCTCTATACCATTGCATGCTGACGACCATTGTCTCAAATATGGTCGAGAGAGTCGTTAGTTATATTCCTACCAACTCGTCCACTTAGGTAGTGGTAGTTGGAGTAGAGTAGTTTGTCTTGTCGTGCTGCTCAACCGCTTAGGTAGTGGTAGAGGGAGCATTGTGCCGATAGAGACCTCTTGTTATAGCTAAATAGCTACCCTACATCCTGACCACTCGGCCACTCAGAGTAGTGGTAGCTTGAGTGCGATCAGTGTCACCGTCCCACCCCTCTCAGTCACACAGATGTCGTGGTAGCTGGAGAGGTACGCCGGAGTGACCATTCTTTGCATATGCATTTGATGTGTGTTGCATATGTATTTTGATTTTCGGTTGCACTTGCATATGGTGACTGTGCCTTTGATGGACTTATGTACATATGTTTTAGTTGACTCTCCTATGTCTGAGATAATATCCATGTGATGAAGTTAGGTCTTATATCTAGTACATGACTGTGCTAGAATGGTAGACTTGTATCGTTATGTTGTATAGGGATGTTAGACTATACTTTTACAGAGTTGGAGGGTTTTTATTTCCTCTTTTACATTTTCGTACACTTTACTTCATTTAGACTCTATTACAATATTGTAGTAAGTGCACTCTGTGTTGGTTTTGAGTTTTCTTTGTGTTCTGGTCTCGGACATTTGTTTGTGATGTTAAGTCATGCCGGCACGCACCTTATGTCTTTGTTTGTGTTGGTTGCTTTCTTTTATATTGTTAGGTTTGTTTGGGTATTATTAACTGCGTGGTTTGAGTAGATTATCAACTGCATGGTTGTGTACCAGGGAATTAGTGATTATTACAAGGGAGGTGATGTCCGTTTTCTGATGGATAAGTATACTACCGGGGCGTGATAATTTATTGATATCAGAGCACAGGTTGCGATAGCCTGTTTTAGTATTTTTTTTTCAGATTTCGGGATTCATTTTTCTCGATGTGACTTTTTGAGTTTTGGGACAAGGTAGTGACAGGACATCTCTGGCAATAGGATGTAGGTTTCTTACTATATCATTGTAAAATTCTTATCTAATTATATGTATCAGGTATGACTTGTGGTGGGTCCGCTACTATGCGTAGACGTGGCCCAGGTCGCCCTCGGAGGCGACCAGTTGAGTCGACGAAACCTAAATATGATGTCAAAGGGATAAATTTTTCTGAAGTTCTGACTGATGTGGAGTCTGAAAGTACAAGTCAGACCCCTAGAAGACATCAGGGAGGCCAGTCTCAGGAGGTGCCACTCCCCGTACCAACCCAGACTACTACCAGTTGGGTAATGGATAAAGCACGGATACCGGCTTTGGCATGGTCGGTTAAGGACTGTTTTACTCTGTTTCACGGAGCTTCTAACCCCTAGGTTGCATGTGCCTAGTTGGATAACTTAGGAGACACATTTGGGTATATGTGTTGCACAGAGGAAGAAAAAGATGAGTTGGCTGCATATCATCTTCGAGACCAGGTTGTCACTTGCTAGAAGATGCAGAAGATGATTCTCAGTGATTAGGCCATCACTTGGACTTTGTTTCGAGAGGCAGTACTACCCCTGTACTTTTTGTATGGCACGATGTCAAGAATTTTTGAGTCTCAAGCAGGGAGATCGTATAGTGATGGTGTATGATGTTGAATTCAACTATCTTGTCGAATTCTATCCTCAGCTTATAGTACGAGACTACGATAAGATGATCCAGTTTACCCAGGGTCTGGCAGCATATATTCAGATTTGGATGTTAGGTATTGTGGCCGGTTCATATCGAGAAGCATTGGATCGAGCCTTGATGATAGAGATGACCCAACAGTAGATTTCTCGAGAAAAAGGCAACGATAAACAGATGTCTCAGGGTAGATCTCAGAATCACAGACAACAGGTTTCTAGGAAAAAAAAAGAGAGAATAAGAGTCATGGCTCGAGGGCTACTGCTGGAGAGTCTTCACGACCACAAAATATCGATCGTTCAGTAGTAGGATCTTCACGTTCTTTTTCACAGAGTCAGAAAAATGATGCTGGTACGATTCATTGTTTCCAGTGCGGCTCCAAAAGCCATAGTAAAGCGGAGTGCCCTCCCAATCATGCAATATGCTTCTATTGCAAGCTTCTAGGACATATGAACAGAGATTATAATCTGAAGGCTCAATTGGAGGCTACTGGGGTTACACCTACGAGGGGTCGGTTGGCTCAGATCCGACCTTAGACAGGAGCTCAGAGGACTCAGCAGTCTACACGACAGTAGCGTAGCCACCTCCTCAGGCACAAATATATTTTATTCAGGGACTAGAGCATACAACCACACCTGTGGCTGTTCAGTGCCCTGTAGCAACCTCGACTCATCAGGTGATTTCTGCACAGTAGTATGTACCTCCACTACCGCAGGCGTATCAGATGGTTCAGCCTCAATCACAGTAGTCGTCTTTCGCACCCTCGTCTCGACCTCAACCTATTTCAGAGATTCAACAACCGAGCACAAAGGTTGGACAAGTTTATGCAATCACTCGAGAGGAAGCACGACGAGCCAAGGGATCGGTCTTTCGGGGGTATTATTTCAGTTTATTCTGTATTTTCTGATTTATTGATTGATGCTGGTAGTTCACATTCATTTATTTTTCGTACATTCTTGGGTAAGATTCATAGTCTTCCTACACTCAGAGCACATGGTTTAGCTGTATTTCTACCCTCTAGAGAGGTGCAAACCATCAATCAGGAAGTTCGGGGATTCCCCTTGGACTTCGGTGGTCATTTTCTATCTGTGGACCTTCAGGTGCTTGAAATGACAGAGTTTGACATCATCCTGGGCATGGATTGGTTGACTACTCATTATGCTACAGTTAATTGTCAAGCGAGAGTAGTCACCTTCTGACCATCAGATCGACCTCTTGGGAGTTCGTTGGGACCAGGGATGACAGAGTTTCTATTATTTCAGCATTGCAAGCATAGAGACTACTCTCTCAGGGTTGTCAGGGGTATTTATTATCGATGATTAGGGATGAGGGAGATGTTTCACAGCTCTCGGATGTTTCGATAGTTCAAGAATTTCTAGATTTATTTCTAGAAGAACTCCCCGGCTTGCCCCCGAAAAGGCAGGTGAAATTCATGATTAAATTGATTCCGAGTACAACTCCGGTATCAAAGGCTCCATATAGAATGACACCAAAGGAATTGGAGGAGCTCAAAATATAGTTACAGGAGTTGTTGGATAGAGGATTTATCCGCCCTAGTGTTTCACCTTGGGGAGCTTCAGTGCTCTTTGTCAAAAAGAAGGACGGATCACTTAGGTTGTGTATTGACTATTGGCAACTGAATTCAGTGACCATCAAGAACAAATATCCCCTACCTCGGATAGAGTACTTATTTGATTAGCTGAAGAATACCTGTGTGTATTCTAAGATTGACTTACGCTCAGGTTATCATCAGCTTAGAGTCAGAGATGAGGATATTTAGAAGACAACATTCCGTACTTAGTATGGGCATTATGAGTTTTTGGTGATGCCATTTGGGCTTACTAATGCCCCTGCTGTTTTCATAGACTTGATGAATCGGGTGTTCCTTAAGTATTTGGATTTGTTTGTTATTGTCTTCATTGATGATATTTTGATATATTCCCGAACTGAGAGGGAACACGAGCAGCATCTTCGTATAGTGTTGGAGACGCTTCGTCGAGAGCATCTATATGCGAAGTTCAGCAAATGTGCATTTCGGTTGTCTTCGATGGGCTTTCTCGGACATGTGATTTCGAGTAGAGGTATATCTATAGACCCCCAGAAGCTAGAGGCTATTACCGATTGGGAGCAACCGAAGTTAGTACAAGAGGTCCGTAGTTTCCTAGGATTGGTTGGATATTACCAAAGATTTATAGAGGGTTTTCCCAGCATCGTTCTGCCATTGACTCGATTAACCAGGAAAGAAGTGAAATTTACATGGACAGAGGCGTGCAAGGCAAGTTTTCAAGAGCTCAAACGAAGACTGGTTTCTGCATCTATCTTAGTCCTTCCCTTTAGGGAAGACGGATTTGTGTTTTACACGGATGCTTCACTTCAGGATTTGGGCGCAGTTTTGATGCAACATTCATGGGTAGTATCATATACTTCACGTCAGCTGAAAGATCATGAGAAAAACTATCCTGTTCATGATTTGGAGTTAGCAATGATTATTTTTGTGCTTAAAATATGGAGGCATCATTTGTATGAAGTTACCTTTGCGATTTTCATGGATCACAAGAGCCTCAAATATTTGTTTACTCAAAAGGAGTTGAACCTCAGGCAAAGAAGATGGATAGAGTTTTTGAAGGATTATGACTGCACCATAAACTACCATCCAGGGAATGCTAATGTGGTGGCTGATGCCTTGAGCAGAAAATCTCGTGGAGTTCTAGCTAGCCACCAGGTAGCGTTACAGACTTGGTACAGAGTTTTTCAAAGTTAGGACACATGGAACAAGGACAAACAAAATGAAGGATTTTGGTAACTTTGATTGCTCAATCACCTATTGTGGAACAGATCAAGGAAGCACAAGCTAGTGATCAGCATCTGTGATATTTATGTAGCAGGGTGGGATCAGGTCAGCAGATAGAGTTTTCTTGCGATGAGAGCGGTATTCTGTATTTTCGGGGAAGACTGTGTGTACCTGAGTCACATCCAATCAAAGAAAACTTACTTCAGGAAGCACATCGATCCAGTTTCACGATCCACCCAAGTGGCACCTGAATGTATAGAGACTTGAAATGCTCTTGTTGGTGGAATGGTATGAAAAAGGATATAGCGAATTTTGTGGCTCGATGTCTTGTATGTCAGCAAGTGAAGGATGAGTACCATAGACCTGCAGGGTTGTTTCAGAAGATTCCAATACCGGAATGGAAATGCGAGCATATCACCATGAATTTTGTAGTGGGATAACCCAGGTCACGGAAAGGTCATGATGAGATTTGGGTGATCATGGATCGATTAACCAAATTTGCACACTTCTTATCGATTCGTAAGATAGATTTTTTGGACGCCTGACAGGATTATTTTGTAGGGAGATTATTAGACTTCATGGGATACCAGTGAGTATTATTTTAAATAGAGATCCGCGCTTCACCTCCCAATTTTGGAAGAGTCTTCTGCAGGCATTGGGTATGGAGCTACATTTCAATACAATATTTCAACCACAGACAGATGGTCAGTCAGAGCGCATTATACAGACATTGGAGGATCTATTGAGAGCTTGTGTTATGGATTTTGGAGATAGCTGGGAGGACCATTTACATCAGGTGGAGTTTGCATATAATAATAGTTACCACTCGGCTATTTAGATGACGCCATTTGAGGTCTTATATGGAAAAGCTTATAGATCTCCTATTTTATGGGAGGAGGTTGGTGAATCAAAGATGTTGGGGCCACAGAGCATTCTGCATGACGCTGAGTTGGTACGTATCATCTAACGCAGATTGTTAGAAGCCCAGGATCGACAAAAGAGTTACGCGGATCAGAGGCGGAGACCATTAGAGTTTGCTATGGATGATCATGAGTTTTTTTGAGTTTCTCCCATTAAAGGAGTTAAGAGGTTTAGACTAAAATGAAAATTAGCTCCTCGATACATTGGGCCTTTCCAGATTTTAGAGAGGAGAGGTGAGGTAGCCTATCTGTTGGCACTACCCCCGGCTCTTGCAGGTGTACATAATGTGTTTCATGTGTCTATGCCAAG
>JBBUKS010499046.1:0-14481 GCA_038050645.1 Hedychium gardnerianum
GATATTTGAATTAGGTCGTTGAATCTTATATTTTGATATGCTTTTGGACAGTTATGATATTATTTAAGACAAAACTTATTGGATGAATGTCAATTTGGATTGAACTTGTTGGGTGATTTCTATTTTGGATATAACTTATGGGATGTAGTAGTTTATAATTCGAATCTTGTCATATATTTCTTTATTGTGCTTCTAATTTTGATGTCTTATTTTCTAGTGATTATTCATTAAAATCTGTTTGCAATTAGATCAGAGCAGATCCATGTATGTTGACCTATAGAAAGTCCATACAAGTTTTTGTTCTGATCACTAAGACGATCCATTCTACAATTGTGTAGCTACCACAATTGTATAGTAAACTTCTGAAGGTTATAACTTTTGACTCGGATATCAGAATAAGATGATCATTTTTTAAAAAAATTATATATCTCTAAACGAGCTTCAATTCAAAAAAAAGATCATCTTATTTTGATATCTGAGTCAAAAGTTATGATCTTCGAAAGTTTGCTATACAATTGTAGTAGTTACACATGTTGTAGCAGCTATGGTTTCGTAGCTACTACAACTGTGTAGCTGTTACAATATGAAAAATAATTATAGTTGTAGCAGTTATGAAATCGTAGCTGCTACAACTGTGTAGGAGGTAATGCATGTGTAGCAAACTTTTGAAGGTCATAACTTTTGATTCGAATATCAAAATGAGACGATCTTTTTTTGAATTATAGATCTCTGAACAATCTTCGATTAAAAAAAAATATTGTCTCATTTTAATGTCTGAGTCAAAAGTTATGACCTTCGAAAGTTTGCTATACATGCATTACCTCCTACACAGTTGTAGTAGCTACGGTTTCGTAGCTACTGCAACTACAATTATTTTTACATGTTGTAGCAACTACGATTTCGTAGCTGTTACATAGTTGTAGCAGCTACGAAACTATAACTGCAATAACTGTGTAGCTACCACAATAAATGTAGTTGCTACAATTGTGTAGCTACTACAATTATGTAGCAAACTTTCGAAGGTCATAACTTTTGACTCGGATATCATAATGAGATAATTTTTTTAAATTATAGATCTCTGAATGAGCTTCGATTAAAAAAATAGATTATCTCATTCTAATATCCAAGTCAAAAGTTATAGCTTTCGAAAGTTTTCTACATATACATTACCTCCTACACAGTTGTAGCAGCCACAGTTTCATATCTGCTATAACTGCAATTATTTTTCATCTTGTAGCAGCTACAGTTTCGTAGCTACTATACAGTTGTAGCAGCTACGATTTCATAACTGCTACATAGTTGTAGCAGCTATGAAACCATAGCTGCTACAACTATATAGCTGCTACAACATAGGTAGTTGCTGCAACTATATAGCAAACTTCTAAAGGTCATAAATTTTGACTTGGATAACTTAAAAAATGTATTGATATTAAAATTTATTGATATAAAAATTTATTATTATTTATTATAATAATTATTTTAAAAATATTTTTTATTAATAATAATATTTTTTAATTAAATTTTATCATAAAATTTCAAAAAATACAAATGGTTAAAACTTTATAAAAATATATTATCAACGAAAATTTTAAATTTTTTAGTAGTTAAAATATAATATATTAATTATTACAATTAAAATATCTTAAATATTAATCAAGGGTAATACAGTAAAATATTAAAGTAGGTTATACTCTAAAACCTTCAAATAAATAAGTTTTTGTTGCATTACATAGGTTTGAACTAAATAACATTAGGTTATATTTTATTCTCCATAACCTTAGTTATGTTATTACTTGATGATCACATGACCAAAGTCATGCAAGATAACTTGAACCAAACGCACCCTTAAAGTCAAGGAGATAATAAAATTCAATCTCAAGACCTAGGTGGAACTTTGAGGCCTAGGAGAGGATATAAGAAAATTGATCTCACAACTTGAGTAAGGTAAACCTCTAAGGTCAGGGAGATAAATAAAGCTTAATCTTGAGACATGGGGAGGACCTTTAATGCTTGGGAGAGAATATCAGAAAATCAATCCTACTACTTAGTTAGGTGAACCTTTGAGGTCGGGAAGAAAATTAAGTTTGATCTTGAGACCTGGGTGAACCTCTCAGGTCTTGGAGAGAATATAAGAAAACTAATCCAATGACCTAAGAAAATGTCTAAGGTCAAGAAGATAATAAAACTTGATCGTAGGACCGGGGAGGACCCTTGAAGCCTTATAAAGAAAATAAGAAATTCGATCTCAAGAAGTGAATGAACCTCTGAATTTGGGGAGATAATAAAATCGGGCAAACCTCTAAGGCCTAGGAGAGAATATAATAAAAAATAGATCATGAGGCCACAAGGACAAAAGGGGGGAATCTGAAATCCGTTATTATAAGAAAAGCCATTATTTTCAAAATTATATAAAACAAACACTTACAAATGCTCTAAGAAACATAAAATGAGGAGGGCATCTTTATAGCCCTCTAAGATCATGTTGATAAACCCTCGTGCGAGGTGAATATCAATGTCCTACCCTCTACTAGGTGTTTCTCTTTCTTCCCAAGTAAGTGAATCACATTTGTCTCAGGAATAGACTCTTTATGCTTATTAGTTTACCCTTAGGGACCTTGAGCAATGCACTACTCAACCTCCCTATGAGGAACATCTCTTAAAGTCTAGGAGAGCCTCATATTGGGATGGAATCGATGACCCCACTCAATTTCCTAACTAAGTTGTCGGCATTCTCGAGTGAGTATAATAGGTTGGATCGGTGGCACTTGGATCCTTTCCTAAATCTCAAGAGTCGATGCATTGCTTGACTCTCTTCACAAATCTGACTATAGTTCCCTTTCCTTAGATACTTTCAAGGGCCTATAAATACCGAAGCACCCTGAGGGTCTAGCCCTGGCAAGGCTAGTATTCTACTCTTCTTTCCACCTCCTCAACAAGTCAAGTAGCAACCTACCGAGAGTTTGACAGAAGCGATATTAATCTCTAGAGGAGAGGGGTGAATAGCGTACCTACAAATAAAATATTTTCTTTTCTTGCTAATTGCTTAGCAAGGTCACACAAACATTAATTAACAAAAATACTAAACATAACAAAAGAGACATTATTATATACTTGGTTCACAACCCCCCAAGGTTGCTACATCCAAGGCATATGCACAAGTTGTTTGTCTACTATCCTTCTCCTCTTTGGTAAGGTGTCGGAGGTGGAGAAATTTCTTACACAGTTTGAGTACAAATACAAGAGAGGAATGGAAAATGGAATGCTTCAAATGTAGCTTTGGTTGTGGTTGTGTGGTTTTCTAAACACGAGCTCCTAGCCTTCTTTTACAGCCTCTAGTTGAGTGTTGATGTGGTACATGCGGTCAATTAGAAAACCTCATTCGGTCAATTAAAAATTACTGACGTAGTAGTTCAATTTCATCCATGAAGTGGTCTTCGCTCATCCCCGTTACTGAAGTGACATCCTTTGGGTTGGCGGAACTCCCTTCCGGTCGATTAGAACTCGGTCAACTCGAATCTCTTCTCTGATTATATCTCATGTGGCATTTGGCCGCTTGATCTCGCACTCCAGTACTTGATACCACTTACATCAGTTCTGCGCTATTGGATCAACTTCCATGTGACTTTTAGTCACTCGATCCCGCTTATCGGTCGTCCCATCCAAATCCCATGATAACCTATCCAAATGGATAATAGATAATATTTAACATTGGGTGACTGAACTGGATCATTTGATCGACCAAAATCCTGATTTCATTCGTCCAAACCTTCTGACTCAGTCAACTACGCCTGAGTCCACCTATAGTTGAGTCTACCCGGTCTTGGGTATAGATCACTCAACTCATCTCACTAGCTTATCTTGTGTAGGCTTCCTCTCAGTTTCTCGTCTCTCAGATGTATCACCCCATCTAACACACTCCCCAAGCATCTTTCTTGTTTCACCAGAATACTCTTCTATATCTCCTCGTACCTCGGATGCACTAAGCTCGTTGGATCCCTTTCTGTGCCATCATTCAAAAAAAATGCTTTCTCCAAATATTCTGTGTTTTCCATAAAAAAAACTTATTGTTGGTGCAAAGCCTAAGGGAGCTCTTAAGAACTTATCTTTTTGATGTATATCAAAGGGGGAGAGTGAACCTTAAGTTAGAAATATTTAAAACCTCCAAGTTTGACATATGACCCTTTAAACCTAACTTAAGATTATTGTCAAACATCAAAAAGGGAGAGATTGTTGGTGCAGAGAGCACCATATAATAGCAATCCACCTCTAGGGTTTCGATGTTTGACAATATACCAAGGTCTGGTCAGTTTAACTAAGAGTTGATCCAAACAAGACTTGATGTTTGGAAGAGAGAAGTCTAGTCCGATCAAAGTTAACCAGATGACTAGCGAGGAGAAAGTCCTAGTGCGTGAGGCTAGACCCTGGTGAGTGAAGCTAGGAGGAGAAAGTCCTAATGAGTGAAGCTAGACCCTGATGAGTGAAGCCAGGAGGAGAAAGTCCTAGTGAGTGATGCTAGGCCCTGGTGAGTGAAGCTAGAAGGAGAAAGTTCTAGCGAGTGATGCTAGACCCGAGTGAGTGAAGGCAGGAGGTGAAAGTCCTAGTGAGTGAAGCTAGGCCATGGTGAGTGAAGTCATGAGGAGAAAGTCCTATTGAGTGAAGTTAGGCCCTGGTGAGTGAAGCCAGGAGGAGAAAGTCCGAGTGAGTGAAGCTAGGCAGTGAAAATCCTAGGGGAGTGAACCTTAGGTGGTGAGAAGTCTACCGAATGACTAGTTCTAACTGGAGGTTAGGCAAGGGTAAGTCCAAGCAGGTCAAGGGTGACTGGATGCTTGACAAAGTAAAATCCTAAGGAGTAGACCTTAGGTGGCAAAGTCTTGAAAGAATTGACCCCAAGCAAAAGGTAAGCCTAGTAGGTTAGGTAGACTTAAGGACTAGGCTAGGTTACTTGTTTGTGTATATATGTTTGCCTTGCAGGAGCCTGGAGCTAGAAGCAAAATTGAGAAGCAAACATATGCAAACAGGAGGTAACTGCTTGGATTGGACAGATCCAGGCGCCTGAATGTCTAGGCACTTGGAAGATCCAGAAGATCCAGGCGCCTAGACCATAACTTATCAGGTTAAGATAAAGCGTGCAACGATTTTGGATCTAATGATGCCCAGCTTAGGGCGCCTGGAAGGATTCCAGGTGCTTGGAATCACTTTGTATAAGCTATCACGAGTAGAGGCTTCGAGGAACAACTTCTTCCATCATACTCTTCATCTCTGCGCTCAGACGAACGTGTTACGAAGCTCTGCGACCGGGAAAGCTCCAGGAAGGGTGTGCTACGCTCAAGACCTTAAGATCGACAGTAACAGTTTGTTTGTATTTTATGTTTACAAGTTGTGCTCAATTTTTTATTTTATTTGTGGTTGTACTCTAAACTGTAAGGCTGATTTTCTCCGCCTCCGAAAAGTTTTCGGAAAGGAGACCACTAGTGGACTCATGCTTGAGTGTGTAGGCCTTAGATGTACCGACTTTGGGGGGGTTGAGAACCAAGTAAAATCCCGCGAGTCTTTCTTTGTTGTCTTTTAATTATTATTTTATATTCCGCTACGTACTAACACTTATAGAAAGAACACAACAAACGAACAAAGCAAAAAAGACGAGGTCGATATTCACCCCCCCTCTATCGACGTGCATTGATCCTATGGTCGGAAGGTGTTCGAAAAGGAGAAAGCAATAGTACTCGCGTTTGAGATATAGTTGTGGATGTAGCCTCTAGGGATTGTGAACTAAGTAAAAATTTGGTGTGTATGCTTTTTGTTATTTTTTTATTTTGGTTGCGTACTAATTTGTAGAAAAGAATGTTAAAAAGCAAGTGTTATTCACCCCCTAGCACATTTGGTCCTAACAGCTTGTACCTCTCAAACCACCCGAGTTACATATTTTGTTAACTTGCTTAGATCACCCTACCTACCAACTAGACTAGATTGCTTCTCTTGATCGACGTGACCTATTTATCCTATCTTACATAACCATATTGCTTTGCCCAATTAGACAATCTAATCCATCTAACTTGACTAAATCACTTAGGTTGATCCAATTGACCCACTATTCAACTTGACTATACTATTAGGAGCAATTAGCCTACCTTGCTCTACCAAACTAGTTGTTTGGCCAAACTACTTGCATATTCAACTAATTCAATTCTTCATGTTTAGCTTGGCTTCCTCTACATGAGAACCCAACCAACAAAGGTTGATACTCTTGAATATGGTATTAGGATTTGAGGGTGAGGTGCAATGCTTGTGAATTCGATACTTGTGAGACTAATAAGCATTTTAAATCACGAGTAGATATTATTCATAAAGGGACATAGATAAATATTATTTTATAAGAAGTCATGGATAAATATAAATATTTAGTTTATGCTTGTTTTGGGTGAAATCAAAAGAGAGATCTCTCGTTTGTCTAATTTATAATTTTTCTCTAAATAATTTTTCCAAATAAACAATAGTAAGGTTGAAAATTCACAACCCTAGGACTCTTAATCATAAATGTGTTTTTTTTATTATTTCAAAAAAGGGATAAACTCAATCTTTGGTTTAGTTTTGTTCACAAATAATTAAATTAAAATGAGAGTGAAAAAATATATATATATATATATATTGTTTTATTAGTCTGTACATCTTATCTGTATAATCATGAGCATCTATTGAGATGGTCATTTATACATTATTAATCAAAATATATATGATATGATTAATAATTAAGATTATGTCATCTTAATAAGTGTATATAATTGTACAAAATAAGATGTGTATTAAATTTTTTCTCAATTTTAGTTAAAAGTCCACGAGCCCTACAAATGGGCGGAAGCGAGGCCCTTTGGCCTGGCAGGTAGCACACCACCCCGAGAGAGAAGGCAGAAAGCGAGAAGCAAACGATGGACGAAACCCGCAGCCGCCGCAAACGAAGGAGAGACTCTTCTCCACCTCCTCTCGATGTCGCCTCCTTCGATCGCAACGTCTTCCCCCTCCTCCTCGCCGCTGCGTCCTCCAGAACCAGCCCAAGCCAGCATTCCCGGTCCGTCCTCCGGCGCTTCCTCCGCGCATGTCTTGCCCTCATCTCGTCTCGCCCTTCTTCTTGTACTGCCGCGCAGTCACTGCTTCCCGACGGCCTCATCGCCCTTCTTCCTCTCCTCCTCACTTCTAGGTTATTTTCTCACCTTCTAGACAACGCTACTCATATCAGGCACCCATTAAAATCGTCTTTTCAGCTAGTAACGTGGGTGATTCAGGTGGCCGTCAGTGGCTAGATTGAGTGCAGATGTTGTCAGAAGCGCGGCCCTATACTCTATAGAGATGAACAATGTATTAGCTTTGAATGGTGAAATCGTGAAAGGATTAGTGCTTGCCTTGGGTAACGGAAGGCGTCGGGTGGCCAAGACAGTCTGTAATGCTGTATTGGACCTGTCCATTTCTCAGGTCGGCAGAGAGCAGCTTTGTAAAGCCTTGACAGTGGAGAGATTATTGTGAGTTTTCCTTTCTCGAAGAACAATCTTTGTGAATCGTTCATGATATTTTTTTTCCCCTAGAAATTGGTTCTATTTAATTCTTAAACAAATTTAGTTGGTTTTAGTGTATCTTTTTCAGTTAGTTATTTAGAGAAATATGTTAAAATGTCTTGTAGACATATTCAAACACAATAGTAGATGGAAACAACGGCATTAAGAAGTCCTATTGAAACCAGCAAACATATGTTTGCTTGTCATCCGTAACAGAATATATGGAATCCTAATGTTATTAATGGATGGATAATATCACTTTGTTTTGCTTCCTTGTGATCTTTTAGCAAATGGTAAATTATATTCATTTGAATGAATGGACTATACATGAATTACCCCGTACAAATCATCTAATATTACGTGCAAAGTGAAAACACAAAAAGAAAAATAACTGACATTGCATAGCATCTACCCATCCCACAAAACATACTCTGTAGCTCACGAGTAAATAAACCTGAAAAAATAAGTCTGCAAAGAAATCCAAAATATGAGTTCGCTTCTAGTAACATCCACCTCATTGATATTGTATAAAATGTTCAGGAATGTTTGGTTATTCCTAGTATGTAAGAAATGACATAAACTTTTTTCTTTCCTTTCTTTACAACGCCGGGCAAGATAGCGATTATCCGGTTGACGAGAAGTGGGAATTGAGGAGAAAACAAGAAGAGGATCTGCCTAAAACGAAGAGAAACTCGCCGTTTTTTGGGTTTTACCAAAATAAGAAACTTTATTTCAGTATGGAGGATAATTCCTCAACAGCTAAACATGACTCTTATATAGACTACAAACCTAAGATCCGAATAAAGAAAAGAAATCCTAATAAACATGCCTCAATTCCTATCTTGTAAAGAAAGAAAAGAAATTTTATAGAAAATACATATCAGAAAGGGATTTACCCAAAACTAGAACATAGACAAACCCTAACCCATATATATTAGAAATATCAAAATTACCCTAAATACCATAAAAATGAAAATTACCAAAAATAGCAAAGAAGCTCCGAAAAAGACCTAAACGGTGAAATTTAGGCCCAAAAATTGGCGGTTACGGTTCCTAACTAATGTAGATCTTTAAATTCTGCACGCGTGAGCGCAGATGGATCATGATTCCGAGACTCGGGTCAAAAGTTATGACCCTTTAAAGTTAAGGGGTCATATTGGGTTGCTCCTGCATCAGTCTCTCTGGGTTGAAAAGAACTCGCCCTTGAGTTCATAGTCACATTGAAGACATTAGAAGTCTTCAAATGACTAGGAAGACGCAATCTGTAAGCATTGTCGTTGATCTTCTGTAGTATCTCACATGGTCAAATTTTATGATCCTTCAGCATATTATACTCGCCAACATGGAAATGATCACGAGTTAATATAGCTCATACAAAGTCTCCAACCTTAAAAAGTACCTGACGACGATGACTATGAACTCGAGTCTTGTATTTGATATTGCTCTCTTGAATTGCTAGTTTCACTTACTCATGAATACTTCGAAGATGCTGTGCCATCTCATCTTCTTTAGGACTAAATCGTCCTATATGTGGAACAAGGGCTAAGTCCAGAATCTTGGATGGGTTCTGCCCATAGATAATCTCAAAAGGCCTCAAACATGTGGTCCTGTTTCTCGATCTGTTGTAGGCAAACTCTGCTTGAGGTAACTCCGGATGGGTTCCGCCCACTACTTCGACTTAATTCTTGTGAGACATCTTAGAAGATTTCTCATATTCTGATTCACCACATCTGTTTGTCCATCTGTTTGAGGTGATAGACACTGCTAAAGTTCAACTGGGTGCTCAATTTTCCTCATAAGCTCTTCTAGAAATAACTGATGAACTTGGTATTTCGATCATGGACGAGGAATGCCAAGTAAACGCACTATCTCCTTGAAGTAAAGATGGGCAATCCGGGCAGCATTCATAGTCTTCCTGCAAGCTACGAAATGTGGCATCTTTGAGAATCTGTCAACCACAACAAGAACCGAATCTGAGGTTCGTTGGGTGTGGGGTAATCCTAATACAAAATCCATGCTGACATCGAACCAAGGGGATAACAGGTAAGGGAGTGTACAAGCCTGCATTGGTGAGAGCCCCCCTAGACCGCTGACATACAAAACAACGACCTACAAAGTGAGCCACATCGCTAGTCAACTTGGGCCAATAAAAATCGACAAAGATGAGGGCCAATGTCTTATCACGTCCGAAGTGTACCTCTTTATGAAGCTCGCTCATGATCTGCTGCTGTAGAGAGCAATCTGGAACGTATAACTGTAACCCACGAGATAGATAGCCATTATGCAAAATAAAATCACGTCGGTGAATTATGTACCTCCTGGAATATCCTTCCGAATGATGGGTTAGCTGCGTACATATATGGAAAACCCTTCAAAGCCTTCAACGCTGGTACTCATGGTGGTGAGTAATGAAAAATGCTGACTCAAGGCATTGACGACACGATTCAGACTTTCGGCTTGGTGCCTCAGCGTAAAAGTGAACTCCTATAAGTAAGCCACCCATTTGGCATGTCGCCTACTCAGCTCGTGTTAACCATTGATGTACTTCAATGCTTCGTGATTAGTAAATAGGATGAACTTCTTTGACGCCAATGCTTCAAAGATTGAACAATGACATAGAATTCCAAGTCATAGGTAGAATAATTCATCTTGGATCTGGACAACTTCTCACTAAAGAAAGCAACTGGACGTCTAGACTAACTCAGAACACCTCCTATACCAATGGCAGATGCATCACAGTTGACCTCAAACAGTTGGTCAAAATCAGGAAGTGCCAGAACGTGTGGCAGTCATCTTCTGCTTGACCAGTTGAAAACCAGCATTGACTTCTTCAGACCACTTGAAATCCCGTCCCTTGAGACACTCAGTAATGGGAGCAATCAGAGTGCTGAAATTTCTGATAAACCGACGGTAGAAAGAAGCCAAGCCATTGAAATTCGAACATCATACAAACTCCTCGAGGCCACCCCAAGTCTGCGTCTATCTTTACTTGATCAGCGTGCACACCATCAGTAGACACAATAAAACTAAGGAAAGTTATCGATGTAGTAAAGAAAGAATACTTCTTTAGGTTGACAAATAAGCACTCTGTCTTCAGCTTTTCAAAAACAGCACGGAGGTGATTGAAGTGTGATGCCCATGTCGGACGGTAGACGAGAATGTCATCAAAGTAAACCACCACAAACTTTTTCATGAAAGGCCACAGGATCTGATGCATAAATCTCATGATGGTTTGGGCGCATTGGACAAATCAAAAGGCATGACCATCCACTCATACAACCCATGTTGCATCTTGAATGTGGTCTTCCACTCATCTCCAAGTCTTATTCTAATCTGGTGGTATCCGCTTTTAAGGTCAATTTTTGAGAAGACCTTAGAACCAGATAGTTGATCCAACATGTTGTCCAAGCGGAGAATTAGAAATTTGTACTTCACTGTAATCTTGTTGGCTTGGCTGTCAGTGCATAGAGGCCACGAACCATCTTTCTTCGGCACTAGTAGGGCTGGAACTGCACATGGACTCATGCTCTCACGGATATAGCCCTTCTCTAGTAATTCCACCACATGCCATTGTAATTCTTCAGCCTCCTTGGGACTGAGACGATATGCTGGTCGATTAGGCAAACTCGACCCCGGAACAAGGTCGATGCTGGATATCACACATAGGTGATAGCCTAGAAGGAAGATCCTTTGGTATTCATCAAAATCCGCTAGCAGCTGTTGTACTTTGGTAGCTAACTCAGCGTTCGTGGCTAGACATCGCTCTGGCATGGCAGTAAAGCAAAGACAACGCCTCCATGCTCCACCTCATCTAGGAACCTGGACATAGAAATTAGTAGTTTTGGCTACTGGAATTGTTATGATTTCTTGCCGCCACGGCGCTAAAACAATCTTCTTTCCCCTGATGTGAAGGGTATATGTGTTCTTTCGTCCATTGTCGATAATGTTATGATCATATTGCCAAGGACGTCCCAACAGTACATGACACATCCATGACCACCACATCACACCAAGCACTGTCAAAATATTTGCTACCAATGGAAAAAGGTACGAGACATTGCTTGCCAACTGTTACCTTGTTGTCTTTATTCAGCCATGATAGCTTGTACGTCTTAGGATGATGTTCCATCTTCATCCGCAATTTCTGGATAGTCTTTTC
Source organism: Hedychium gardnerianum (assembly GCA_038050645.1). Classification (NCBI taxonomy): domain Eukaryota; kingdom Viridiplantae; phylum Streptophyta; class Magnoliopsida; order Zingiberales; family Zingiberaceae; genus Hedychium; species Hedychium gardnerianum. Next base: position 11,704 of record JBBUKS010499046.1, read on the forward strand.
GGATACTATATTCTCATAACTGCCGTTGTCGATGATCATCTTGCATACTTTATCTGCGACAGTGCAGGTAGTATGGAAAATATTGGTTCTCAACCATTTATTCCCTGAACCGCCTTTGGGAGTTGAGCAGACTCTTGCGCACAACCTCATGGCCATCATCGTAAAGTGTGTCGTTAGCTTCATACACTGGTTCGTCAGTTGCTGATGTACCTTCTATCACGTCTTCCTTGACCAATAAATTTTTGCCCTTCGAATCAGGAGTAGGTTTTCTGCATTGGTTCGCCCTATGTCCCTGTTCACCACATTGATAATATCTGATAGGGGTCTTAGAGTAAACCTATGGTGGCTGCTGCGGTGAAGGACGAGAATTCTGAGGGCGAGCTGGCCGACTGTTTTGGTCGCTTCTCCCAATTGGTTTTCGATTTTACTGCTATTCAACTGCCAGTGCACGCTGGTAGGCCTCTAAAACTGTCAATAATGAATGAAGGCTGAGCATATCTTGCAGGCCAGATGCAACCCTCCTAGGTATCGTGCCACCCTCTGCTCCTCCGTCTGGGACAATTCGTTTCGGGCAACCAACTGGAAGAACTCATTAGTATATTCGTCGATCGATCTTGTATCCTGTCTCAACGAGTGAAGTCGCTGGAACAGAGCTTGAGTGTAGGCGAAAGGAAGGAAGTGTTCCTCTTTATCTTCTTCATCTTCTCCTAGTCAGTTATTTGGGATTTGCTTGTCTGTCTCGAGAGCGCCGCATCTGCTCTTGTCTGATGGCAATTAACTTCATCTTCACCCGGTCTGGAACTTGCTTGTAATCGTAAATCCGCTCTACTTCATTGATCCAATCAATGAAGTCTTTTGCTTGCAATGTACCAGTAAATTCGGGCAGACCTCGAAATCCGAGGTCTCCATAAGGCTCCTCCCGACCACGACGTTCCTGGTGTGTAGTCCACTGGTGATAAGAGTTCTCGAAGGTAGACTCAGATTCACGATATGAGATCTCATGATCTTCGAGATCTCGCGCCGTTAGACGTAGGGTTAACTCTGCAACTTGCCTTTGTAAATCCTCAATTGTCATTATGTCCTGGACGTTACAATCACGATGTTCGACTTCCTCCATCGGAACCTGCCTGTTGTTGTGACCGCGACCACGATCACAACGACCTTTCATTGGATCTGACGACGACCTTCATGTGGCTCTGATACCAAATCACAGGATAGCAACTATCCCGTGGGCTGACGAGAAGGGGGAATTGAGGAGAAGACAAGAAGACGATCCACCTAAAACTAAGAGAAACTCGCCGTTCTCTGGGGTTTACCAAAATAGGAAACTTTATTTCAATATGGAGAATAATTCCTCAATAGTTATATAGGACTTTTATATAGGCTACAAACCTAAGACCCGAATAAAGAAAAGAAATCCGCCTCAATTCCTATCTTGTAAGGAAATGAAAGAAACCTTACCAGAAAAGAAAAATACATATGGATTTATCTAAAACTAGATACTGACATAGACAAACCCTAACTCATAAATATAAGCAATAATAAAATTATCCTAAATACCATAAAAATGAAAATTATCAAAAATAACAAAGAGGCCCCGAAAAAAGCCTAAATGGTAAAATTTGAGCCCAAAAATTGACAGTTACGAGTTCTCCATAACTAATGTAGATCTTCAAATTCTGTATGCGTGAGTGCAGACGGATCTTGATTCCGAGTCTCGAGTCAAAAGTTATGACCCTTTGAAGTTAAGGAGTCATATTGGGTTGCTCTTGCATCACAAACTGTGCAAGCCTTCCCTCTCCCTACTACCTACATTTTAGTTTCACATCAGCCTATTGACCATCTACAATCAAACCAGCTTTAATGAATAAATGTTTCTTTTCACGTTACCTATATTCAAAATTTCCCCCTCAAACTTTATGTTTCAAATCATCCCACACTCATTTACAGTATTGTTGGAACCAATCAATGTGAACGATGGTTGAATGAGCTAGAAGGGGTGAATAGTAATTGTACATGCAACTGCAAATTTAAACATAATCACTAATAAGGCATATAATGAGGTTTGAAACCTTTGTTCCTACTTCACGACTTATGATTAGGTAGTGACTCACTTGCTGAAAGTCCGTTACCTTTCTACTTCATGCATAACTTCCAAAGGTGGAAAAATTTATTACATGAACAATAGAAGAAGATTAAGAGGAAGACCAACGAGTATAAGAGAAGACTCAATAAAATCTAACCAATCTCTATTTTGCTACACTTCAAATGTCCACATTGCTCCTCTTTACATAACCTTCAGTCTCTTCAATTTTCACTTGATATTCAGCTAATCTATTACTCATCAGTCAACTACATCTATCATCAGTTGACTGGATACATCATTAGTCAAATGGCTTCTTGATTGTTTCAGCCTATGTCTGCCAACAACTATCTGAGCTGATTGGATTCCACTGTTAGTCGACTGCAACATTGTAGCTCTTACGTCATCCGATAATTGTAGCGTAGCTTTGTCAGATCAACGACCATTATCTATAGTTGACTGATATCTATATTAGCCTTTGGAACTAACCGTTATAATAACTAATTGTTATGTTATAATTGATTAACCATCCAATAGTCGACTCAAGAAGCCATTAGTTAACTGCCTAATGGATAATTGTTTCTATTACCACGACTAATTGTCCTATTCTAGTTGTCTCAATTGTGGCAAAAGGCGAAACGCTCGCCCCTAGCGCCCCCGCCAGTCCGTCCCAGGACCAACACGGAGGAGGTAAA
>JBBUKS010499082.1:0-35014 GCA_038050645.1 Hedychium gardnerianum
AGATTTAATTTATTAAAATTATTATTTTTAATTTATTTAATATATTTTAATTTTAATTATATTTATAAATTATATCATTAATTTCATAAAAAATATAATAAAATTATTAATAAGACAAAATGTATGTTGATAATGTATGTTAATAATTAAAATGTTAATAAATTAAAATATAGGTTGATAATTAAATTATGAATAAGATAAATAGAATATTCTAAGGAATATATTTTTTTTTTTGAGAAAAAAAGAAATTAAAAAAAGGATTAATCAAGTAATCTGAGTTAGGTAAAAATGGTAACTAAGTAGATTCAATTCCACGGTACGATCTTTTAAAATTATTAAAATAATAATAAATGTTACATTTAAAAATAAAAAATATCATATTTAAAATAAATGATAAAAATGATGATGAATTAATTAATTTTGTTAGAATATTTATATGATCTTTTATCCATGGATAGATTGAGATCTGAGTTTTATAGTAGATTGGAGTAGGATCGCTAAGATGGTACAGGATTGGTGGGATCAATATAATTTTATAATTATATAATTTTATATTTTAAAATGTCATAATTTTTAATTTAGATTAAATAATATAATATATAAAATTAAAATTTATTTATTTATTATAAGATGTAATTCATAACCATCCAATTTAAATAAAAGAAAAATATCATTTATCCAAATCGATCACGATCCTACAAATTATGCTTTTACCCATTCGGTCTCCTTCACTCTCCCACTCTCCTCCAACATCCTGAATCCGAGCGCTTTAAATCACAACGGGTTGCGACTATAGGGCTTTCTTTTCCCCCAATCCTCTCGTAGGCGAAAACCCTAATCCCATGGAGAAGATCTCCGAGCGAGATCGATCAAGCGGCAAGTCCTCGCACGATCACGATCGCTACCGCGATCGAGACTCCAGGATCTCCCACCGCAATCGCGACAGGGATCGGGACCGCGACCACAAGCAACGCCATCAAGACCACCACCATCGAAGCAGCAAAAACTCAGACGAGAAGCGCCATGGCGATGATGACCGTCGTCATGGCTCGAGGGAACTTACCCCTTCCGATGCTGAGGAAGAACGCGATCGACGCCGCGAGCGGTCGTCGAGTCGGGCGCGCAACTCGGTGGACTGCGAATTAACTGAGGAGCCGCGTCACCATTACTCGAACAAAAGGAAGGAGCACGGGGACGAAGAGGCTGTTGAGAAGAATGGAAAGAGGACTAAGGTTTCGGAGGGTGAGAGGGACGGCAGAAAGGAAAGGCGTTGTTTTGAAGACCGAGCTTCTGATGGTCTGAACGGGGATCATAAGGAGGAGAAGCGCAACGATAAATCCTCAAGGAGTAGGAAGAAGGAACAGAAGTACAGGATCAGGGTCGACGAAAGAGAGAATGAGAGGGTGAAAGATGATATTTTGAGTGATGGGGATGATAAAAAGAAACCACGAATGGAGGGGAGAAAATTCACCGATACTATGAAGGTCGAGAAGATGGAAGTGAATCATGGCGACGGATTACGTCACCAGAAAGAGGTCAAGGATGAGCACAAGCCTAAAGATAGATTGAAGGAAGGAAATATGGAGAGTGCCTTGGAGGTAAGATTGTTTTCTGCTAATTCATTGAATAGAATGATTGATGGTTAAATGGACATTTTAGATCTGGCGAAAGACAATTCCATTACCACCATTATCATTATGAGCACTTAGAGCAATCATTAAGTGCTATAATACTATATAATATCTTTTACATTTTATTCTTTTTGGTTTAGAATGCGCTATTTTGCATAGAGTGTCAACAAGTGGAGGCTTTGTTTGTGAGGTTCTCTAATGCATTTGTTTACCAAAATGCATATTCATCTCAATCAAACTCTCTGGCTTGCCCATATGGCTTAAATTTAGGTACTTGAGCAATTAATTGAAACTAAGATGTGGGTAAATAAACTTCAAATGCATGTGAATTAGTTGAGAAATGAAAATTAAAAACATTTTGAGAGTTGGTTATTGATGATATATGCTAAATGCACTTCTGTTGCTCTAAGAGTTAACTTATCTTTCCTTCCTATGTTTATTCTTTATCATAGAATTCACATGTAGTTAGGCAGTGCCTGACAGGGATTGTTTCCTTTGAATATGCGTGCACTTTGACAAAGGCTTCAGTCTCTGAGGTTAGTGCCAACTTATATACCAAATTAAGTGAGCTAAAATATGCATGATTATGCTTTCATTTTGACATGGAGTGCGCAGTACCTTCCAATTCCTATACATGAAAATGTCGTTATACCTGAAGAATCATTGTCATTGTGTATTATTATGCCAATAGGGACAGAAGTGTATTGATTATCTCTCATGCTATGTTACTTTTTATAAGGAAAAATATGTCACTTAGTAGTTAGGTTTTATTCTCTTGTTTAATTTTTGTTTATCAATCATCTTTACCTGGTAGAGATTATAAATAGTCAACTTTTATTCTTCTTCTAGTCACTGCTTATTTAGTCTGATTCTTCTTTCATTTTAATTTTTTTAGTTTCATTGGTTGGAATGTTTTAGTTTTAGTCGGATTGTGACTTTTAAAATCAATAGACTTAGATTATCCAGGGATTTTTGTTGAACTCTTTTTTGTGCAGGTTGCTGTTCACGGATCACCCTCTTTGGCTCCAATGGTTTCTACAAATTTTGGTGTATCTCATCATTCAGTGCCCACCAAGGTATCTTCATTTAATACCCCCAATGAAAATGAGGGAGTTAGTATTAGATCTGATGAGGTTCCTGGAAAATCCAGTACAGATGGCACAGCAACTTCAGTTACTGTCAAAAGTGGCAGCTTGTCTCTTGATGCTTTAGCAAAAGCTAAAAGAGCTCTACAGATGCAGAAGGAGTTGTCAGAGAAGCTGAAGAAGATTCCTGTGGTAATTATACTTAATATTTTGTTGATTTACATATCAATGTTACTATTCATTCCTTATGAGAATCTAAGTAGTAATTCGCTTTTCTTTTTACAGTTAAACAAGCCTGTTAACTCAAGCACTGATAATAAACAAGTATCATCCATATCAAGTGCATCCCAACCTGATCACTTTGGTTCTTTGGCTTCTGCCTCTGCAACCCACATTCAAGCAACATCAAGTGCCCCTTCAGGAAATTTATCATCTGTTGCAGGTGCTGGTGTCCTTCCGGGGTTGTCAAACATGCGCAACATTGAAGCAGTAAAGCGTGCACAGGAACTGGCTGCAAAAATGGGTTTCCGTCAGGATCCCGAATTTGCCCCACTTATTAATATGTTCCCTGGACAGTTATCAGTTGACATGGCTGTATCTCAGAAACCTTCCAAGGCTCCTGTATTGCGCTTAGATGCACAGGGTAGAGAAATTGATGAACACGGAAATGTTATAAGCATACCTAAGCTCACAAATCTTAGCACCCTTAAGGTGGTTCATTTTGTAATTTCTATTTTTCATTTTTTTTATCATCAACATGAATGTTCACTAATTTTGAAAAGATTATTTTTTCTTTTTGTAGGTTAATATTAACAAGCAGAAAAAAGAGGCATTCCAAATAATAAAGCCGGACTTAGATGCCATTGCAGCAACAAATGCTCATTTTGATGACCAAATGGGAATAAATAAAACTAAGTTATTAAGGCCTAAAAGAATGACATTTCAGTTTGTTGAGGAGGGCAAATGGTCAAAGCAGGCAGAGATCATGAAATTTAAGGTTTGCTACAAAACTTTATTTTTTTGTGTAGTGTCCATATCAAAAAACCCTATTTGCTGCCAGCTTTACTTTATATTTGACTCTCTTTTTCTACAGAGTCAATTTGGAGAAGCACAAGCTAAAGAGTTAAGGATGAAGCAGACTCAACTGGAGAAAGCAAAGGCAGAACCGGAGATTAATCCAAACTTAATAGCAGTAGGAGTGAGGATCAAGAAGGAAAAGTTGAAGGATGAAATACCTGATCTCGAGTGGTGGTGAGATGCTATATAGGATTTATTTATCATACCTTCACTATGCTATGATCCTTGAATATTATATGTTTTATGAATGATCCAATTTGAAGGGAAGTCGCATTGGTTGTACTTATGTCCATAGCAGGAAACAGCATTTTACTATAAATAATTTGTTATAGCCCTTAAAATCACCCATCTGATATCTCTTTGCAATCAGGGACAAACCGCTACTACCTGGAGGAACCTATGATGATGATGTGGGACAGAAGCTTAATATGGATAAAATTACGATTTATGTGGAACACCCACGACCAATTGAACCTCCTGCAGAGTCAGCTCCTCCTCCACCACAGCCTCTCAAGCTAACAAAGAAAGAGCAAAAGAAACTTAGGACCCAGAGGCGTCTAGCGAAGGAGAGAGATAGGCAAGAGATGATTAGACAAGGCCTCTTAGAGCCCCCTAAGCCAAAGGTTAAGATGAGTAACCTGATGAAAGTTCTTGGTTCTGAAGCAACTCAAGACCCAACAAAACTTGAAATGGAAATTCGTAGTGCTGCTGCTGAGCGCGAACAAGCTCATGTTGATAGAAACATTGCTCGCAAGCTCACCCCTGCTGAACGGCGTGAAAAGAAAGAGAAGAAACTTTTTGATGATCCAAGTTCACTTGAGACTTTTGTTGCTGTTTACAAGATCAAAGACCTCTCGCATCCACAAACACGTTTCAAAGTCGATGTGAATGCGCAGGAGAATAGGCTGACAGGTTGTGCTGTGATATCAGATGGAATTAGTGTTGTGGTTGTGGAAGGAGGCAAAAAACCGATAAAAAGGTACGGGAAGCTGATGCTGAGACGGATCAACTGGGCCGCCGCTGTGGAGGGCAACGGGGAAGAGAGTGCTGAAGATGCAGGTGCTCCTTCCAACAGTTGTGCTTTGGTTTGGCAGGGTACCACTGCTAAACCCAACTTCAACAGGTTTCTTGTCCATCAATGCAGAAGTGAAGCTGCTGCTAGGAAGATATTTCTCGATGCTGGAGTTCCACATTACTGGGATCTGGCCTTCAATTTTTCTGAGGAACTACTGTAAGCTGCATTACGTGGCAAAATATTTGATCACCTATCAAATTATCCAGTATCATGTCATCTTTGTAACTGTCTGTATGAAATTGCAGAACACTAGCCATCTCCCAAACTATTTTTTCGCATGTCTTTTTGTATGCCTCTTCGTTCCTCCCATGGATGTACACTAGCCATCTCTCAGGCTTATTTTGTTCGCAATAGTTGATTTTCGATAAATGAACGATGCCCGTCTTTGGAGGTTTTACTCTTGCATTATGTGCTTAGCTCCTAATACAAAGATTAGTCTTCCTCCTCCTGATGTTTAGTGATATAGTTGTTTACTTTCTAGTGATGCAGTGTACATCCTCAACTCTTTATCAATGCATTAACTTGAGCGAGCTCGCCCCCAGAGTTGAATTGGTCATCATAGATTTGCATATTGAACAAAAGTCGATTTTCGGTGAAATTGATAAAAATATTCTTCTATGTGATAATTTATTTTAATTTTTTGATTTATTTTCTTCTAACGGTGTAGGTAATGGAGCCGCGGTGATAAATTTTATCTTTGCAGAATTAACTTGAGTGAGCTCTATCTAGTTCATCCAATTTCTCTTCCCTTTTCGAAAGGAAAAAAGTGTTTTCAAAATCCAGATCAATTTATATCGAATCCTAACTTTCATTTAGATTTTATTCTTATAGTTGTCTATTTTAATGAAAATAATATTATTATTTTTTGTTTTGTCTTTCGATATTTACTCTTTTTCTATGATATTGATAATTAATTGCTTGTTGAGTAAAGTTTGAATAGAAAATCAAATTTGAGCCGTTGTACTTATAAATAAAATAAAATATTTATTTAATACATAAATTTTATATTATTTTCTAATTTTAATACATTATGAATAATTTAAAATTATGAAAATTTATAAATTAGTAGTTTTATATATTTGATTAAAAATAAATTTATAATTAAATTTTATAAAGTTAATAAATAAATGTATTTATAAATATTAACAAACTAAATTTATTAGTGTTTAAATTTATTTATTATATATATATTATTATTATTAAATAGATGTAAAAAGTTTTATCAATTTAAATTTAAGTGACACTAAAAAAATAAAAAAGAGTGAAAAATTCAACACTTAATTACCCAATTATGCAAACGAAAATTTCGTTATGAAACTTGTCAGCCTAGTTATTTTTTAAAAAAATAAATCCTAACAAAAGGACAAGGGTAGGGCCCGCAGAAGTATAGTTTTGGAAATAAAAAAATATTAAATAAAAATTAAATTATCAAATCATGTAATTAAAATTTCAATATAAGTTTCAAAATTATCAACTATCTCATATTCATTTTGTACTTTTATTGTTCCCAAATAATTTTATAATCTTAAATATTAAATCTTAAAATCTAATTTATTTTTAAAAAATTATAATTAAGGTCAAATTAATATTTGAGGATATGAATATAATTAAGAAAATTAAAGAAATATATAAGACCTGATTTCATATTATTTCGAGCTTTTTAGGTCTATCAATTAATTTTGATTGATTTCGATCAAAATCGATTAACCAACTTAGAAAGTTCAGAATGACATTGAATCAGATTCTATATGTTCGTTTAGTTTTTCTGATTATATTTATACTCTCAAATATCAATTTGACATATTATATTGAGAACAATGATTTTTGAACTCAAATTAGATTTGAACTAGACAAACACATTAAATTAAAATAGGCTGATGAACCTAAGAGCTCGAAATGATAGGTTCATTTAGTTCTTTTGATTATATTCATATTCTCAAATATTAATTTGACATACTATATTTAAAATTTTTAATCGATTATTATACTGTAGTAATCGATTAGGATAAATATAAAAGAGTAAAATGAATATGTAATATATGATTTAATAATTTTAAAATTTAAATATTTTGAAATTTTAATTACATCATTCAATAATTTATCAAAAATTAATTAATAATGCAAAAGGAAGTCAGGGGAGGAGGAGAAGGGAGCGTTAGTTTGACAGTTGGTGGCACTAGTTCGACCGACGCATGACCAATGCTACCATCATCGCCAAAATTTGGAATCTCGACGGATTGGTTTTATATATATATATAATTTCGACGTGTCAAAAACAACTAGGAAGTGACTTCCGCCAGCTCAAATCCTAAAAGATTCGAGCCAATAGAACGCAAATCCGGGATTGATCACTCCCTAACTAGAACAGTAGCACTGGGTTGGATTCAAAGCTACCCCTCACTTCATCACATTGCTGAGACCCAGACCCCATCTTCTCTTCTATTCTACCATTGATTTGAGATTTGGAGGTATCCTTCTTACTTCTGTACCCTCCTTACATTCCTTGTGAAGTTTACTTATGTTGTTTTTTGTATAAAAAAAAATGTTTTTTTAATTGAAACTTGTTTTGTTGTTGACTTTTGGCTCCTGGTATCGCTTCCCTATCTTTGTCTATCCTCCGTTAGGCAATATTTTCATCCTATCTTTGTCTGATCCTCCGTAAGGTAATATTTTCACTTGCGTTTCAGGACTTGTCCATGCAAATTTAGTTTGATCTATAAAATTAATGTTTTTAGTCCTCTGGTATATTCTTGCAACTTAATTGATATGAGAGATAATCAGGGATGTCATGTGACAAGAAAGTCAACAACATTGTTAAGGTGACATAACCGTGAGCCTAGCTCCTGGAGGCCTCGACTCCTAGTGGTTCCCGGTTCCTGACGGTCTCAGCTCCTAGCGATCTCGTCTCTTCGTGGTTCTCCAGTTCCTTGTAGCCCCCGCTCCTAGCGGTCCCGTCTCTTTGTGGTTCTTTGGTTCCTGGTGGTCCTGTCTCTCCGTGGTTCCTCGGTTCCTGGCAGCCCCAACTCCTGATGGCCCCGGCTCTTGGTGGTCCCGTCTCTCCGTGGTTCTTCAGTTTCTGGCAGGCCCTACTCCTGGTGGTCCCGTCTCTCCGTGGTCCCCCGGCTCCTTGTGGCCCCGACTCTTTGTGGCTCTCGGATTTGTATGATTTCCTCCTCATAACTTATAACGGATAGTTGTTGCTCGTAGAAGACGCGGACAACATAGCCGTTATCATACGAAGAACGTGGAAACAGGGTCATTTGTTCCAAGTAAATGACTAATGAATGAGGTAACGTAGCGAGAAACGCGGAACACATGGAGGACATGAATCCCCATACCCATACGACCCTATAAAAGTCCACCTATCCCCACAGGCAGAGGTATGCGCACACACACATTCACAAACCCTAATTACTATTCGTCTTCTTCACTCCACGAGACACTAATTTGGGCATCGGAGTGACTATGTCGAGGAACCCCTGACTGTCTCTCTAACTCATTTTCCTTTGTTCACCCTCTAGATAGGTCTGGAAGATCTCGCTCTCTCTGTGAACCCCTCCTGTTGCTTGGCGATCGATGGTCAAAGTTAACATCGACGCAACTCACCGGTAGATCGCCTGTCGGCGATCTTGGACAGGATCAAATTGACGTCGTCTATGAGAACACTGAGTTAAGACCTGAATTAGGATGTTAAGATGGATAGCACCGGTACGACCAACATCATTACCATGGCAACAAGAGACTTCAACAAGTTGGTCGCTGCGACGGTACAAGCGGTGTTGCAGGGACAGTCACAACAGTCAACACCGTCGGTACCTCCCCTCGACAAAATGCCTATCGGATCAACAGAGACACCACAGCTACCTGGCAAAGGGTCTGCCCTGTAGGATCGGGTTGGCCTGCTAGAGGGGGGTGAATAGCCCTACAAATAAAATTAAGATTTTTCTCTTGCTTTTTATTTAAGCAAGGACACATACTAGTTAATAAAATAAAACAAATAATATGAAAGAAAAGAGGCTCACATATTTACTTGGTTACAACTTGGTTGTTAATCTAAGGCAATGAAAAACACTAAGAATCTCCTTTGTTGAAGGCGGAGTAGCTTTTTACAGACTTTGAAAGCGCAGACTTAGAAAATAACAAAACAAGTTGAAAAAATATAGTGTGTTATCTAAAACTAGAGGGCACAACCTTTATTTATAGCAAAATGATCGAGGTGACCATTTTACTAACGTGGCAGACATGGGGGAGCCTCCATTGATTGGGGGTGCCTCTAATGGATCGAAACTAGAGTCGTCAACTTGGGTTGGGCTCGTCGGGTTGGCCCACCCCACCAAACAATTTAAGTGGATTGGGTTGAAATTTTATCAACCCAAGCCTGCCGCGGGCCGACTCGCCTAGTCTCGCGATCTGCGTGGGTTGGCTCGCGACGAGCTTGGGTTGACCCGCGGGTTGAGAAACACATGTAAGCCAAATCTTATGTCAATTTATTATCTTTCTTTGTTACAATTTTGAAATAAAAGCAATACTTTTCATATTTGTTTGTGTCCATTTATATTTAAAATACTTATTTTTAAATACATTTGATTGATGAAATCTTTCTGAAGTAAAACGTTGAAGATATAAAATACTTATTTTTTTTATTTTTTATTTTTGATCAACCCGCGAGTTGGCCCGCCTAACCCGCAACCCGCCTTGGATTGGGTTGGGTTGGGGATTTCCCAACTCACCAAGATGATGGGTTGGCCCGCCCCGCCCCGCCAAATGGTTAGCTGCCATGGGCCGACCCATTCAATGAGGGCCTCCAGCACCTAGCGGGTGAGACGCCTCTAGCTGCTTTGGGGCGCTTCCATTCCTTCCGATCGCTTGGGTGATTTCTGGTCATCCGAAGTTGAGCTCACCTGAACCCAACTTTGACCTTCTCCTCAAGCAGACTTTCTCCCAGGCTTCTCGTCCCTCAGACCGCATCCTTCTCGCCTCGCGTCTCTCGGACCGCGTCCTTCTTGCTCCACCGGTATACTCTTCCGCAACTTCTCTTCCCTTGGATGTACCGAGTCCGTCGACTCGCTTCCCGTGCCATCCTTCTCATCCGCTGCGTCTTCCGCTCAACTTCTCATGTTCCTAAGTTCTTGCACACTTAGACATAAGGATCAAACCACATAGGACCTAATTTAATTCTGTTGATCACATCAAAACTACCTCTGGGTACTTACATGCCCGACCTAAGGAAACGTCTTAGGTAGCGATCCCTACCTTAATGGGCATGTCGGCGGTGCAGGAGTGATCTCTAGAATCCTCAGGAGAGACCCCATATCGAGGTTCAACGAGAGAAAAGATCCCCACACCAGGCAAGGCGAAAACTCTAGGCCCCCCATTCTCCAAAAGCATCCTTCAAGACGAACTATCTCGGTACTTTCGGGTGTTGCAAATTGGAGAATACCATGGAACCACCGACCTCGAGGATCACATATGTAAGTTCGAGAACGCCTTCTTATTACACCAGTATACGGACGATGTCAAGTGTCGAGTCTTTCTGACAATCCTCTCAGGCTTGGTGCAAAGATAATTCAATCGCCTCCCCGCCTCCTCCATCCATACTTTTGAGGAGTTCAAAAATATGTTCATGCAATATTTTGCCACCAGCTGGAGGTATCAAAAGACCACGTACGATCTGTTTGCTCTCAAATATAAGTCCAAGGAACCATTGAAGGATTATTTGCAATGGTTCAACCGGGTAGTCATGGATGCTCCTTCAGTTACCCCGGATGTACAGGTCAGTGTCTTCTCCCAGGCTTCATAGACGGAGATTTATTTAGATGCTTGGTCAAAAAGCCCTCGAGAGATTTCGACTGGCTACAGGCTCGGACGCTTAAGTACATTCAGGTAGAAGAAGCCCAGTCTACCAAGAAAAGGGAGGTGCTAACCCCGGTGGCCACTCCTACTCAGACAAACCGCAAGGCTCCCCCCTTCCCCTGCGAAACCGAGAATACTCTAACCGCAGAAGTGATAAAGTGGTGCAGACGGTGGAAGTAGCCACTACCCCGGCTCCTGAGTCCAATCGAGAATTCCCCGCGGAGGATCAATATTGCGTCGTTCATAACTCGAGTACCCCACTCAATCCGGGAATGCGAGCAGTACGCCAGAGAGTTACAGTGAGTGGTAGATCATCGGGAAGCTCCCCGAAATCATCCAAATCAAGGAGGGTCCCCTAAGCCATACTGTCGTCCTCGTCGTTACGAACGAGATACTGCCCCTGATCGTCGAATAAATTGAGCATCTCCTTCTCGAAGAGAAACCCGATCTTCATCCCAATCTCTTTGGAAAGCGGTTCGAGAAAAAGGAAAGGAGAAGGAGGGTGAAATGAATCCTCAAGGAACCGTTAACATAATTTCAATGGGACCAACAGACAGAGACTCCACGCGAGCTCGAAAAGTCCACGGCCAGAGACTAGAAAGCTGGAGTAAGCATCAGTCGAGGAACCGGGAAAGGCCCGACAATTAGCTTTGGGCCTGAGGATCATGATGATGCCCTAGTAATATAAGTCATGATCACTAACTATATGGTGAAGAGGGTATTTGTCGGCATAGGTAGTTCCGTCAACATCATTTTCAAGCGAGCTTTTGACCAATTGCAACTGGAAGAGGAAGAATTGAGTCCCGTGAACACTTTCTTGTACAGGTTCATAGGGCATGAAGTATAGCCAATGGGCCAGGTCACCCTTTCTCTTTCTTTAGGGGGAGAACCTATGGTGAGGACAAAACGTACACCCTCCTTCATTATAAATACAGCTTCCGCTTACAATATTATATTGGGGAGGCCTGCCCTGAGCGCATTTAAAGCGGTGGTATCTGCCTTCCACCAAAAGTTCAAATTTTTGGTGGAGGACCGGGTTGAAGAAGCAAAGGGAGACCAGTTGGCAGCCACAAAATGCTATGTCAACGTAATCAAGACTGTTTTGCGCAATGCCCCACGAATTCAAGGAGCTTCAGTACAAGTCGTTCAAGAAGTACCCCCAACAAGAGGACGTGCAAATTCACTCTGACTAGACGAAAGGAATTACCCTAGTTGCCCCAGAGTTCCATCTGAAACTAAAACAAGCATGATGTCTTCGCCTGGTGTGCCAAGTCGTCTCCCAGGCGGTAATGGCTCACCAGTTGAACTTGCTCCCTTATGTTTAACCCGTCCGACAGAAGAAACGAAATTTTTATCCGAGCAGAATCAAGTAATTCAGGTGGAGATGAAAAAATTATAGGAAGCTGGGAACATCCGAGAAGTTAATTCAATTCCCGACTTGTCTAGCCAACGTAGTGTTGGTGCCCAAGCTAGGCAGCAAGTGGAGGGTATGTATCGACTTCAGGGATCTTAACAAAGTCTGCCCAAAGGATTGTTACCCCCTCCCTCGTATTGACCAGCTAGTGAATTCAACCTCCAGTTGTAAGCTTATATGTATGCTGGATGCTGACCAAGGGTATCATTAAATTCCTTTGGCTTCTGAAGATCAAGAAAATGTCAGCTTCATAACCTCCGTCGGACCTTTTGTTATACTGTTATGCCGTTCAAATTAAAGAATGCAGGGCGACCTATCAATGACTTATGGATCGAGTATTCGAGCATCAAATAGGGAGAAACATCGAGGTGTAAGTAGACGACATCTTGATTGAGACTGCTCGGGTCGAGAACTTGATCTTAGACGTCGAAGAGACATGTTGTACTCTAAGACGGTATGGGCTCAAACTCAATCCCATCAAATTCCTATTCGGAGTTAAGAGTGGAAAATTCTTCAGATACATCGTGACCGAGAGGGGGATTGAAGCTAATCCCGAGAAAATTCAAGCCCTCCAGAGTATGATGCCCTCCCAAAACCTCAAAGAAGTGCAACAATTGGTGGGCCGCATCACAGCGTTGTCCCGGTTCATCTCTCGCTCAGCAAACCAGAGCTTGTCTTTCTTCAAGATATTGAAAAAATCCTCCAAGTTTGAGTGGAACGAAAACTGTGACAAGGCCTTCATGGAGTTGAAGGAATATCTGTCCCGCCTGCCTCTCCTTTCCATGCCAATGTCAGGCGAAATGTTGTGGGTATACCTGTCAGCCTCTGGGAGGCTGTCGCCATAGTTTTGTTGAGTCAAGAAGATAGCATGTATCATCCCATCATTTGTTGCAAGAAGCTGAAAGCATGTATACTAATCTTGAAAAGTTAGCTTTTGGACTAACTCTCGTTGTGCGCTAGTTGAGGCCATACTTCCTGGCCTATCCAATCACGGTTCTCACCAACAGTGGTCTAGGACGTGTATTAATAAACTCGGAAGTCTCCGATAGATTGATCAAGTGGACTACTGAATTGAGTGAGTATGACATTCAATATCAGCCAAGGACTGTCATCAAGGCACAAGCCCTAGCAGATTTCCATACCAAAGTTCCTGAATAAGAAGATAGAGAGTGAAAAGTTTATGTGGATGCAAGGCACAGCCGTGCCATTCAAAGCCAACAAGGTCGTGCCAAAAGACACGATTGTGCCTCCTCATCACGGCATTCTAGCAGTTGTTCCAGATTATGCCACGACCAGACCGTGCCAAAAGACACGGTCGTACCTCAACAAGAGCTCTACCAGCATTTCCAGATCAATCCACGGGTAGGCCGTGCCTTTAGGCACGACCGTGCCATATTCAAAGTTGTGCCGGCTGAAGGAACAAAACCTCTCACTGGCCGTGCCAAAAGGCACGACCGTGTCTTCCTAAAGCTGGTTTGCCACAACCAAGTCGTGCCAATTGGCACGACCGTGTCTTTTCCTGGAGTCTCCCACGACTAGGTCGTGCCCTATGGGCACGATCGTGCCTTTTTCCTGGCATTTCCTATGGCATGGTCGTGTCTCTCAGGCATGACCGTGTGGCAATAAGGCATGGCCGTGGGGCCTATAAAAAGGGGTCAAGTTCCCCTTTTCGAGGAGAAGAAAGGTTTCCCCTTCAAGGGAACCTACGAGATCCATTTCCTAGCCGATTTCCATGATCCGTCCACCTCCGGAGAAAGAATTTCATCCAAAAAGATCGACAACGCATCGATAAATATCTCTTCTTCTCCATTCTTGTTTTGGATTGCAAGAATCCTTAATTTCTTGTCTCTTGCTTGTGACTCCTTTGCTGTGGAGTAGATCTCTTAGATTTTAGGATTTAGAGAGTAATTATGATATGATGTTGATGTAAATACTATGAATTTGCCAATTTTCTTATTCTGTGAATTTTCTTATTCTATGAAGTGTGTATGAATTGTTCTATGTGTGTGATGCTTTGGTTATGTTTGATTTATTGTATGTGTGAAATATATGCATATGGATATAAAGGATTGTCACCATGTAGAGGAGATTGCCCTAGATTGTATGCCCGGGGAGCCCTTAGTGATAGAGGGTAGTCATTTAATCGGACTTTCTAGAGTTATTGCCTTGGATTAGGGTCAATTCTCCATAAGAGATTAGCTAACTATTGTTCAATGGGTTTTCACCATTCCAATGTTAGGAAGTGACTTGTGTAATCTACACTGTATGACCGGGGAACCCTTAGTGATAGAGAATAGTCCTTTAATTGGACTTTCTATGTTACTTCTTTTACTTAATAACATTTGAAAGAAAATCGTGTAAGCACTTCGGTGTAATCTTCACGGGTTTTTATCGATAATTTGGTTAGAAATCCATACAAGATTGTAAATATGGAGGTAGGGCGATGAACAATCCATAGAATCATTAACTAACATCATAATGAAACCTAAGTCCTAGGATCGCCTTCCCAAATCAACTTCTCTCTCAACAATTAACCTCTCCCACCTTGGACCTCTCAACTATTTTTTTTTCTCTATCTCTCGCTCTAGTTCTAAAGCTTTCACAACCAACTTTCGATTGTCTAGATAACTTACTTTGTGGACTCATTGTGCTTAATCCACAGGGATTGATATTTTATTACTTAATGACTCTACTGTGCACTTGCGGTGAGAAGCAGACAATGCTGAAAATCATATCAAAATTCTTGATAATCAAATTGCACAAGTAGTGAGCTCTTCCTCAAGACCACAAAGGACATTTCTGGGAAAGCTTGAAAATCATCCCAAAATTCTTGATAATCAAGTTGCACAAATAACTAGCTTTTCCTCAAGACCACAAGGGACATTTCCGAGAAAGCCTGAATAAAATCCTGTTGAGAAATATTGTTGAGCTAAGAAGCGGACGAACCTTGGGAGAACCCCAAGTGACTACTACAAAACAAAGAGATTGAAAGCACGCCGATTGGAGAGCCAACTCCTTCCTCCTCACATAATGAAATATACAAAAGGAAGTTGAGAACGACAAACCAATTGAGAGATAGGGAGATTTGTGCCTCCAATTCCTTTTCCTCAACGGATATCTAAAGTAAGAAAGATGAAGAGTTTGACAAGTTTCTAGAAAAAGTCAAAGAACTATGCATTGAGATTCCTCTTATTGATTCTCTACAACAAATGCCAAAAATTTTCAAGTTCACGAGGGAAATCATTTCCAACCGAAGCAAGAAAGATGGGTATGAGATTGTAACTTTAATTGAAGAATGTAGTGCTTTGCTTCTGAATGCACTACCACCAGCTCAAGGATCCAAGAAGTTTTTCTATCCCATGCAAGATTTGTACAACCATCATTGGTAAGACATTTTGTGATCTAGGAGTAAGTGGTGTAAGTCTTATCCCATTTTCTGTTTGCAAGAGACTTGGTTTAAATGATCTCAAGTTGACCACTATGACACTACAATTAACATACCATTCTTATAGATACCCTATGGGTATAATTGAGGATGTGCTAGTGGAAGTAGGAGACTTTATAGTCCCTAATGATTTTGTAGTTCTAGATATGGAAGAGGATCTACAAATCTTCATTATTTTTGGAAGGTCTTTCCTTGCTATGGCCGAAGTAGAAATAGATGTTAAAAATCATAAGCTTACTTGGTAGTAGGCAAGGAAAAAATAGAATTTGATTTATCTAAAGCCTCTGATTCATTTGTTGTTGTTAAGAGTTTGTGCTGCAGGTTGGATGGAGTCCAATCGGACAAGAATAAATACCACCCCAATGATTGAACACTGGGCGTAGCACCGAGTCTGGTGAGGGAAGAGAAAAGGCCCAAAAATAAAATTGATAAATACATTATCCCGGCAAGAGCCCGGATGAAGGAAAAGCATGAAGTTTCAACTTGTCATAATGGAGGGGCACGCAAAGGCTCTAAGTTGAGTCGTGATAGGAGTCGAGTTCGTGACTTTAAATGAGCGCTTCTTGGGAGGCAACCCAAGGGTTTATTTTTCTATTTATTTTTCTCGTTTTCAGTTTCTTCATTTTGAACTTTAATTTAGTCTTTTTCTTGTTTTCTTTTTCAGGTTGCACTCCTCTCCGAGCTAATTGTGGGACTTAACATGGGCGTGGAGTAGATTCGATAAAAAAAATATTGAAGTCTGGTCGTGCCCAAAAGGCACGACCGTGCTTCAATGATGCACTGGCCAGAACCAATCCAATCACGATATGGTCATGTGGTTTCATATGATCGTGCCTCGTCCAAGGGATCCACTAGATCAAGTCACGGCCGTTGGCACAGCCGTGTCATTTCACACGGTCATATCAATGGAGGCTACTCCTTCGGCATATTTTAGCAAGCCCGTGTCTTTGAAGACTAAATTTCCATATTGTGCCACATTGTGGTTGTGTCTTTTGACACGGCAAAAGACACGACCTTGCCGACCATCAAAGGAAGAACTGAGAAGTCGAAACACGACTGTGGACAAAAAAAAAAAACTTGGCCATGTCAAAAGACACGACTGTGTGAAGAATCTCAGCAACAAGCCATTGAAGCAACCACGCCACGACCGTGCCAATTGACATGGTCATGTGGCGATCCGGTTTGGGAATTAAAACCCTAAGGCGTAGCCCGTGCCCCCATTCACACGGTCGTGCCTTCCAATTTCCACCCCTTCTCTCTTCTTTTTCTTCTCTCTAGATCTCTTCTCCAAAACAATCTAGCTCCTTCCTTCCTCAATTCTTCTCCAATCTCTTCACAGAAGACTTCTCCTTTCTTCAAGATCCCTCTTCTTCGATTCCTCTCTTCACAAAACCCTTCAAGATCTCTCATCTCCTTTCTGTAGGACCATTGAGAACGAAAGAGGGGGGGGGAATCTCGTCGTCGTTAAAACTTTTCTTTTCTTTTAAAACTAATCAGAAAAAGAGTACGCAGCGGAATAGAAATATGGAAACACAAAAGAAGGTTTTTACTTAGTTCGGAGCCTAGACGACTCTTATTCCAAGACCCACGACCCTTTAGACCGTATTCGATGGGTAATCACTAAATATCTTCTCCGAATAACTTTCGGAGAAGAGTTCAGTTACAAAGATGAATACAGAGAATAATAACAGGTTTGTCCTACTATAATGAACAATACCAAGATTACCAACACGAAGTAAGGAGGCAGCTTAAGCACAACGTATTGGAGATGACCTTGGCGTTTGGGTTGCACAGCACGAAGTAGGTTTGAGAGTCAGAGTTTGAATGACAGAATTGATTCTCTAGCTTCTGTCCTCGAGGCTTCTTTTATAGCCAAACCCCAGCTGATTAGATCCCACTAATCAAGGTTGGGATTTCAAAATCGGATATGATTCATATTCTTCTGATCCGTCGACGGAACCGTGTGAATATGCATAGGTGCACGTCTAGCTTCACGATTTGATCCACTACGTAATCAGCTTGATCCGTCAACTAATCTACTCTATCCGTTGATAGAACCCAAGCTTTCCTTTTCACTGGATCTGGCTGACCGCGTTCGATCTCCGTGAAATCTGCTATCCGTCGACCAAACAAACCTATCCGTCGATGAAACCCTTTTTATCTTTTGTGCTCTGATCCGATTTGATCCAATCTTGGACAAATCTCTTATTCATTGACTAATCATCTTGATCCGTCGATGGAACAAGTTTTGGATCCGTCGACGGAACAATCTTATCCGTCGACAGAACCACTCAGTTCTTGCAAGACAGTGTTAGCATGGATATAATATTTATCCTGCAAAATAGAGTTAGTACAAATATAATATTTATGCTTGAAATGTATGTCTAAGATCAAGTCTGAACTTTACCAGCTTAACATGCTCGACATGGTCATCCTTCTCTTCGCATTGCTCAGTCGATCATTAATAAGTATGATTTACCTACTTCCTTCACCTCTTCCCCATCTCATTCATGTAGGGCATGCATGGAAGCTAAAAGGCACAAGTTACCTTTTTATTCATCCAGTCATGTTTCTAGTTTTCCACCTGAAATAATTTATTCTGATGTTTGGGCCCTGCACCTATCTTGTCTAACCAAGGTTTGTTATGTTACCATTTTAGTAAATATACTTGGCTTTATCCTATGAGAAGGAAATCTGATTTATTTGACATATTCTGTAGTTTTCAAAAATAAGTTGAACGTTGTTTTAATCATAAAATACTCTCTCTTCATTCTGATTGGGGAGGCGAGTATCAAGCTCTCCATCGTCATCTTGTCTCTTATGAAATTGTTCATTGAGTCTCTTGTCCTCACATTCCGGAGCAAAATGGCTCTGAGAGGAAACATAGACATATAGTTGAAACTGCTTTAGCTCTTCTCCATCATGCATCTGTTCCGCGTAAATTTTGGGATGAAGCTGTTAGTACTGCCATATATCTCATAAATCAACTTCCTACTCCATTTCTCAATCATAAATATCATTTGGAAAAACTTTATAATCAATCTCCTAACTATACTTTTCTTCGAATTTTTAGTTGTGCATGTTATCCGTGGTTACACCCCTACTCTAAACACAAACTTGACTTTCGTTCACTACAATGTGTTTTCCTTGATTATAGCAATTTGCACTATGGTTATCGTTGTTGAGAATACAATCAAAGTCTCACATTGAAAATACATGGAAAAGATCATGAGTTTAAGAAGGAAAGATATCTTCATTGGTGTGAGACCTTTTGGGTAGAGAGCCCAAGAACAAAACCATGAGGGCTTAGGCCTAAAGTGGATAATATTGTACAATTGTGGAGATATGTGAATTCCTTTAGTCCTAACAAGTGGTATTAGAGTCATGTCCATACCGAATGCCATGTGAGGTGGTCTTGAACGAAGTTGAGGGGGCCTCAAGTAGTCAAGAGTGAACGGATACTTGCGGGGAGGCCCAGAGCAGGTTAAGAGTAATCGGATACTCGCGGGAAGACTTGCGGGGAGGCCCGGGGCAGGTCAAGAGTGACCGGATATTCGCGGAGAGGTTCGAAGCAGATCAAGAGTGACCGGATGCTCGCGAGGAGGCCCGGAGAAGGTCAAGAGTGACCTGATGCTCGCAAGGAGGCTCGAAGCAAGACAAGGGTGACTGGATGCTCGCAGGGAGGCCCAGAGTAGGTAAAGAGTGACCGAATGTTTGAGGGGAGGTCCGAAATAGGTCAAGAATGACCGTATGCTCGCAGGGAGGCCCGAAGTATGTCAAGAGTGATCGGATGCTTGAGGAGAGGTCCGAACCATGAGAGTAATAGTGATTCTTCGTTTGAGAGGAGAATTGTTGGGAATACAATCAAAGTCCCACATTGAAAATACATGAAAAAGATCATGGGTTTAAGAAGGAAAAATATCTTCATTGGTATGAGGTCTTTTAGGTAGAGTGCCCAAAAATAAAATCATGAGGGTTTAGGCTCAAAGTGAACAATATCATACCATTGTGGAGATATGTGAATTCCTTCGGTCCTAACAATCGTTGCTTGCATATATCAACCAGACGGATATATATTTCATGACATATTACTTTTGATGAGTCTCTATTTCCTTTTTCAGCAGCCTTTTCAATCTCTCCTCTAGATACAGGTGGCACCTTCTTGATGTCACCTAACATTGTCGGAAGTGATGGGATCTTAGGTCTTGCACCAAAGCTCTCTGATAACTCCCCTATACCATTGGAATCACTTTAAGTTGCTGCTCCAGTCTCAAAAGCATCACCAGTTGAAGATAATATGCTTTCTAGCTCTGGATCCTCAGATAATACAAGTTCGTCATCAAAATCACCATGTCAGCCTACTTCCTCATCGCTATCAACAAGTGATTCAGATGATAATGCTCTTCCTCGCATGCTTCCGTTAAGTGACATCTATGCACGTTGTCCACCAATGACAACTCAATATCCTCTTCCACGAGCTTTAGTGGTCTCTTCAAAATTTGTTGAACCAATTTGTTTTTCCACAAGAAAACAAGGATCCGAATTGGCGTAGTGCAATGACTACAAAATTTGATGCACTTCTTCGCAATGAAACATGAAGTCTAGTTTCACATACTCCCTCTATGAAAGTTGTGGGCTCTAAATGAGTATTTCGTTATAAGTATCGAGCTGATGGTTCTCTTGAACGATATAAAACTCGACTTGTAGCCAAAGGATTTAATTAACAACCGGGTATTGACTTCAATGACACCTTTAGCTCAATCATCAAAATTACATCTGTCAGATTATTCTTATCAGTAGCTTAATTCTAATTGGCTTGTACGACAACTAGACATTTCTAATGCATTCCTTCATGGTCATTTTTAGGAAACTATATTTATGGAGCAACCACCCTACTTTATCCATCCATAATTTTCAACTCATATTTGTCAACTCAAGAAATTCATATATGGTCTTCAGCGAGCTCCTCGTGCATGATTTTATAGATTATCTAACTAGTTATAAGCTCAAGGATTTTCTAGATCAAACACTGACTCTTCTTTATTTTATAAATATAATGATAGATCTATGATATTTTTTTCATTAACGTGGATGACATTTTAATAATCGACAATGATCAAAAGGGCATCACAACTTTATTAAGTCTTCTCAATCAAGAATTTCTTATTCGAGATTTGGGTAATGCTTGTTTTGTTTTTGGTATTGAACTTATCCCACATGATGAAGATTGTCTCATCTCTTAGAGTAAATAGGGCTTCTTCAAAGAGCTAAAATGGATGGAGCACATCCGGTCTCCACACCAATTGCTATTACTAACTTCTCTGCACCTTCTCCTGCTATGTCTGATCCCCAGATTTATCAAAGTATTGTTGGAACTTTACAATATGTCACTATCACACGATCTAATATTATATTTGCAGTAAATTGTACTTGTCAGTTAATGCATGCTCCCACTGAACAAAACTGGGAAGGTGTGGAAAGCATACTTCATTATCTTAAAGATACTATTCTATATAGTCTTCTTTTATATCATCCATCATCTCAAGATTTACATGCATATAGTGATGTGAATTGGGTAAGCTCTCCTGAAGACAGACGCTCTACCAGTGGATATATAATATTTCTTGGACGAAATCTTATCTCATGGAATTCGAAAAAGCTATAAAGCTATAGCAAATACAACGTCTGAAATTATTTTGCTTCAATCACTTCTCTCTGAACTTCATCTTGTGTCAAATATTGTACCAAAAATTTGGTGCAATAATATTGGAGCAATATATCTCACAGCAAATCCAATCTTTCATGTTCGCACAAAATATGTGAAAATTGGTTTTTATTTTGTTCGAGAACGTGTGATGACTCAACAATTATAAGTCTCTTATATTTTTACAGAGGATCAAATTGCTATTTAGTTAGCTCTTTTCTTGTCTCTAGTTCGATTATCTTAACACTAATCACCCGAAGCTCTATCATACTTAAAAGGCTTTTTTTCGTATCCTACCAAGCATCTCTTTTAAGCATTTTTTCCGAAGTCCGCTGAGCATGTGACTTCTGAAGAAGGTCACGCATCCAGGTGGGGGTCGATCTGGGCAGTCATTACCATTAGGAAGAACTAGTTGGTGGTCGGCCGAAATCCCGTAAGTGGTCTTCAACCTCTCTAAAGAGCCGTTGGTAAAACTGGACTCGATAGATCTATATCACAGTGCAGAAGATGACTCGGCGGCCATGGACATATACTGCACTAAGCGAAGGAACGCTAAAGTCGACGGACAACAAGTACCGAAAGACAAGAAAAACTAATGCAGGAGCAAAGTGACTTACGATCGTAGGAAAACTGAAGTGCGCGGGGAGGAAGACAATGCAAGCGGCAGACACAGAAGTAAAACATAGTGAGAACAAGGGTATTGTCCGTTCAACCTAATATACCCGCGCCTGCTCAACTACAACCGTCTTATGAATCGCCATCCCAAAGGTGGGATGGATTCTCAGCTATCTGATCCAACTTGGGTATAACGTCAAATCTCTGTAATCATTGCGATCTCGGCGACACTTCGACTTCTGCGTAGATGGTCATGACACATTAAAGATGACACAATCTTGGAAGCAAGCTGCCTCGCCTCGGGTTCTCTAATCGAGGTTGATTGCGCATGGGGGTATTTAATAAGTGCGACCGCATTTTAAAATGTCAATCTCGCATTTAAGGCACAAATCTTGTTGAGGTCACACTCATGGGGATGGCCACGTGGATGACGCAATCGGGCCTGATTCAACCACACAGCAGTCCAGTCAGTCGGACTCCTGCCTCCTTCGACTAGACTTGAAAGGGAGACATGTGATACAGGAGGTAATCAGGGGGTGCCACGTGGCAGGGAAGTCAACAACGTTATTAAGGTGACGTAGCCGTGAGCTGGTCTCTTGGAGGCTCTTGCTCCTACCGGCCCCGTCTCTCCGTGGTTCCCCGGTTCCTGTCGGCCTCGGCTCCTGGCGGTCCCATCTCTCCGTGATTCCCCATTCCTGGTGGCCCCGGCTCCTGGCGATCCCTTCTCTCCGTGGTTCCCAGGTTCCTGGAGGCCCCAACTCCTGGTGGTCCCATCTCTTCGTGGTTCCCTGGTTCTTGGCGTCCTCAGCTCTTGGTGGTCTCGTCTATCCGTGGTCCCCTGGTTCCTTGTGGCCCCGACTCCGGTGGTCCTGTCTCTCCGTGGTCCCCCTGCTCCTTGTGGCCTCGACTCTTTGTGGCTCTTCAATTCGTACGATTTCCTCCACATAACTTGGAATGGATAGTCGTTGCTCGCAGAAGACGCGAGTAATATAGCCATTATCACGCGGAGAACGTGAGAAGCAAAATCATTTACTTCGAGTAAATGACTAATGAATGAGGTAACGTAGCGAGAAACGCGGAACACGTGGAGGACATGGATCCCCATACCCATACAACCCTATAAAGGTCCGCCTATCCCCACAGGCAGAGGTACGCGCACACATGCATCCACAAACCTTAGCTACTATTCGTCTTCTTCACTCCACGAGACACTAACTTGGGCGACGGAATGACTACACCGGAGAACCCCCTAACCGTCTCTCTAACTCCTTTTCCTTTGTTCACCCTCTAGACAGGTCCAGAAGATCTCGCTCTCTCTACAAACCCCTCCTGTTGCTTGGCGATCGATGGTCAAAGTAAACATCGACGTCAACTCACCGGTGGATCACCCGTTGGCGATCCTGGACAGGATCATTAATCTTTGCTTAGGTTTCATGGAACTAGATTTGAATAATCCTTGATTTGACGATAACATTCTTTTAGAGCCATTAGGTACATTAATCTTGTACTGAATAGTTTTTTTTCCCTTTCTCAATGAGTTTGTTTTTTATTAGTCATGATTCTAATGAATATTCTAACCATGACTAATCAGATGATATTATTAGTGATATAGCATTCTATGGGGTCCAATGTTGATGGGTAAAATCCATGTAGATGACCCTGCATAGTTGGGATTAACATGGTTTGTGATGATGATGGCTAGTATGATGATAGTCAACAAATTATCTCACCCTTTTGTTTTCCATGTTCTCCACTTTTCCTGATTATATGGTGGACGATTTTTTCCCTATTTCCATAACTACCCTTTGTGTTAACTTTCTTTTCTAGATTCAAGAGTGATATTTTTTTTTTGTAGGAAAGTTACAATCCATGCTTCTAGCAGAGTGCATCCTTAATTGGGATTATGAGTTGTACATGCTTAGTTAAGTAATTTGTGGTGCAGGAATGGTGGAAACTTGTGTTAGTCCAAGTAAACTTCATTTGAAGGAGCTTACTGCCCTTCAAAAGGCTCATTTTTTACGTGACCCTGAAACATGTTCTTCTTGGAGGTCTCCAGTGAGTTCCAATTCTGTGATTGCTACCTCCAATCTAAACTCCAAAACTCGAATAATAGGTGATTTATCTGGAAAAACCAGTGATGGTGTATCACTTGAAATACTTAACAAAGGTGAAGCAAAGAACAATAAGATATATCTTTATAATTGGAAGCACCAATCTACTAGTTCCATTGATGGAGTGAAATTAATTGAAGAAGACAAACAACTATCAGTTATGGAAACATCTGAAGACAACTTAACTAATTATCATGTTCTGGATCCTAATAGCAATGCATATCCTGAATCTCTGGCGAGTATAAATAAAGTCACCGGCACAACTTTAGATAGTTTATGTAGGAGAACTGATAGAACCTTAAGACAAAGTTCCAAAGCAAGAAAAGATGTGGATAATCATGCAGCAATCTCAAAGTTACTTGATATCAGATCCACCTCTTTGGCATTTGTTAACTCAGCTGAGCAATCTGATGATACTGAAAACTGTAATTCTGAAGATTTACCACAGTTGAAGCATGCACTGTCCCGATGGACAGTTCACCGTTCTCACTCAGCTTCGCCATTATTTAGTGATTCTGGATTTGGCAATTTGTCATACTCCTTAAAAATCTTCAGAATGATGAGAAGGCAAGAATCATCATGTACTCCTGCATCAACTAACTCTTACTACAAATTTGGGGCTCAGAACCCCAGTGTTGATGATTCATGTGACGGTACAGCAGCTTCTTGTGATGGGGTTAAGTTGGACCATCCAAATTTACCTAATGATCAAGGATGTGGATTGAATTGCTGCTGGTCAAAGAGAACTAAATATAGAGGAATTAGAGGCCTTAATTCTCCTTCCCTGTCAGACACTAAAAAGGAAAGGCAGTAAAATTCTTTGTGGAAGGAAGAGATCCTCTGGTTATGCCAAGCCAAAGCGTACCTCTAAATGTTCTCAAGGTTTGCCTTTATTGACTAATAGTTGTGATGGCGTTATTTCCTCGGATACAACCAATGATGAGTTGTCAACTAACCTTGGAGAGCTTGATTTAGAGGCAGTAAACTGATTAGATGGAACAAGATGGTCTACCTGTAAAAGCCAAGATGCATCGGAAGGCACCAGACTTGGAGAATCTGACTTGGAGATCAAGGACAAGAGCTGTCTAAGCCATAAATACCAGCCAAGATCCTTCGATGAAATTATAGGTCAAAACATTGTTGTTCACTCTCTTAACAATTCCATTTTATTGGGGAGAATATCTCCTGCCTATCTGTTTCATGGTCCTCGTGGAACAGGAAAAACTTCTGTTGCAAGAATATTTTCAGCAGCCTTGAATTGTCTGTCTAATGAGGACAAGAAACCATGTTGGTTATGTTCGGAGTGCACTGCTTTTTCCAGCAAAAGCAGAATGACTATGCATGAAGTGAATTCTACAAGTAAGAAAAAGTTGGATAAACTTAGATATTTGTTGGAAAATATCTCATTGTCTAAATCAACTTCCCATTATAAGAGCTTTGTCTTTGATGATTACCACATGATGTTTCAAAATATTTGGTCATCATTTATGAAGTATCTTGAAGAACCTTTGCCTCGCGTTGTCTTCATATTTTGCACAACCAACATGATGAACATGCCCCACTCAATTATATCACGTTGTCAAAAATACCTTTTCTCTAAGGTTAAAGATGTAGACATTACTTGCAGATTAAGAAACATCTGTGAACAAGAGCATCTTGATGTTGAACCAGAGGCTATGAATTTAATCGCTTTGCATTCAGGTGGTTCGCCAAGAGATGCAGAATCAATGCTAGATCAACTGAGCTTGTTGGGAAAAACAATAACAGCTACTCTTGTAAATGATCTTGTGAGTTTGCTTCTAGTTTGTCTATATTATCTAGAAACAAAGTGATCTCATTATGTACTTGTTTGACAGTTAAATATTTGACTTGCTGTTTTGCAATTGATGTGTTATAGCCATGCTGTAATGAACTTAGTAGATGAATGATGATCATATTTAGATAAAATTAACAGCAATCTAGATGCAACCTTATTATCTTCTCCATCCTCAAAACTTTAAATTTGATGAGTTGGAATGTGAATTAAGTTATTCAGCGCTCTAAATCTACATTATTGGCAAATCTTGTCTTCTATTTCATGACAATATGAGTTTATTATATTCTTATCTTATTTCCTTTGTCTTTAGTGGGATTATTTGACATTCCATGTAAATCTCAAACGTCACACTAACACATGCAAATTCGGAACTTTGTTGTCTTTTTGTTAAATAAAAAACTTTCAATAGTGTGTAATGAAACTAACATTTTCTACAGAGATATAAACAAACCTTAAGTTGTATATGAGCATCTAAAATTTTCATCGTGAAATAAACAAAGCTTCAATAGTAATCATAGTTAGGGCTCTGCAATTTTCAGTAATCTGATTATTTATTGATCACAACTTTTCATGAAAGAGATTTTGTAAGTTCTTACATTTCCTAGTCAAAGAAGGCAGTCGAAATTCTCATGAATCAAATATTGTTTGCTCAAGTTATTCTCGGAACACTCTTTTTCTCCATTTTTTAAGAACTAAATTGCTATCATGTTTGATATCAGCACAAAACCAGATAGGCCAAGCAACATTTACCTGTGTAAAGACAAGTTTCTTTATCTACTATCTCTTTCTCATTTGGAAACTTCCAGGTTGGAGTTGTTTCTGATGTTAAGTTACTTGATCTCCTGGAGATAGCTATGTCATTGGACAATGCTGAAACCGTTAAAATGTCTAGGGAGCTGCTGGATTCTGGTGTTGATCCGATTGCCTTGATGTCTCAGCTAGCTGGTCTTATAATGGACATAATTGCTGGTACATACAAATTAAACAACTTGCAGATTCATGACACAAGGCTTGGGAAGCACAGTTGTGAGTATATGTATGCATCTTTCCGTTGTTCTGCTCAGGTTGATGTTTCTTACACAATTTTCATTTTTTTTTTATTGAATTGTAATTGTTGTATAAAAAAGTATGGTTTAAATATTATCCTTTTACATGTACTGTAAACACTGGCTTGTAAAAGGCATTAATTTTGATATTTGTTAACTATTTAGTGGAGAATCCATAATGGAAAGTTCCAATAGATTATTAAACTCAAGTTGGAGACAATTTCTTGCCTGCTATGACACCAAGATAAGAGATATAAAAATGTTATAATCAAAGGGGAATACTTTGAACTTGACATATAAAGAACTAATAATATAGCATATCACATGAAACTAATATATTAGAACACTCACATGTAACTATGAATTCTAACAAAAGTGATTAAATGGAAGTAGTCCAATAATATTGAATTATCTGACACCCTGACATACTAACCTTCATTAACTATAATCTATTATACAAATCAAAGAATTTTCTTTAAAAACTCAATGTTCAAGAAAAAATGTTGTTTACTGTCATGGTTTATTTTGTATCACCTTTCTACGATGCAACGATAGAATTGGTGGACAAATGCAGACCATAGAATTTAGAGAACTTTGTGGCTTTGTCATGTGCTTCATCATTGGGCCAACAGTTTTGTTTTCAGATTTTTAATTGGAGACTGCTCCAAGTAACTTATTTGGAGTTTGAGTTTCCGGATTATTGTGGTCATGCTAATTGGATATTATTTAAGCACAAGACAAATTATTATTTTCTGATTCTTAATACATTTTCCCTATTTATATCTAAGAAATCCAGGAGGTAAATTTGATTCTGGAATCAAATAGAAGATGTGTTTGGATGATTGGAAATTTATGTTGATGAAGTTTTTTTTGTTGAAAAAAGAGGGGACTGAGGACCCGGCCTCATGAATTAACGTCACAATCAATTTCAGTTATCCATGTTTATTTTGTCTCAGTTTTTCATGGATGGCATTGGGATCTGATGCTAATGTTTTGCTCTTTTACATGCAAATCTGTAGTAACTGAAGCTGAGTTAGGCAGATTAAAACAGGCTTTGAAAATTCTTTCTGCTGCCGAAAAGCAACTCCAGCATTCTAATGAGCGCTCAACATGGTTCACAGCAGCTCTGCTTCGTCTTGGTGACAGTCAGAGTTTAGAAAAAATTCAATTTAGCAACAATAACAATCAGAGCATTAGAAGTTCTGATGGTATGATATCTGACATGGTTTATAACTCCAGATTCTGCAAGGACTGGTAAGCTTTTATTCATCTTGAAGGAATCAATATTTTTTTTTATTAGGTCCTCAAAGTTTTAGCAAATATGGAATGACAATGACAAGTGATTCTCTCTCTGCAAATAACAGGAGATCTCTTGACGGTGCCATAATTGACACTCGTCTTGCAAATGAAGCAACAAGTGTGAAATTATATGGATATGGAAGCTTAGATGAGCTAGATGTGACGTGGAGAAGATGCATTGATCAATGCCATTCAAATACATTGAAGAAATTGCTAAATGGTCATGGAAAATTAGTATCAATTACTGATAATGAAGGTTAGCCATTTTCACCCTGTACAAAGATTGACAAGTAAATTAACTGACCTGGTTAAAACTCAGTTTCATTTTTGTTATGCATTCTCTAGTGATCATTTTGTTTTAAACATTCCCTTTTGAACTGTAATACTGTATCATTTTGTTACAGACATTCCCTTTTGCACTGCAACACTGTATATTGCAGTATCGTATTACACTATAGAGATTGTATTTTGCAGTTATGTTGTTGATATACGCTACATGTCTGTGGTCCATAAACAGGTTTGAGGATTAGCATGTGTCAGTATTACATGTAGAGAATGGGTATTACTTATGTATATTTATTTCCCCCTTACACATAGCAAAAACTGACAAATACATCTCATATGAACTAATAATACTGACTTTGTCATATCCTTACTTTGGTGAAGCATTTCTTGTCGTAAGTTTATAACAATATCTACATTGTTTCAAGCTCTAATATCTTATTTTATAGGTGAGGATTTTACCTATATCTTACACTATGGGTGATGCATTGCTAAAATGTCTCGAAGTTTTGTTGCATATTTCTATCAGATACCCATTTATTTCAGACCTCTTTGGATTTCCTATTTTCACCTTTATGTAATTGTTCTTTATAACTCTTGTTAAGCCCAGCATGTACAAGTTTATAGTGGATTGCTTGATATAATGTTCTAGTAGATTTGATAGGTCACTTACTATTTATTTTGAATAAATTGTATTTGTAGAAGACTTAGTTAGCAACAATAAAACATGATAAAATTTATTTAAAAAATATAGATGATGATATAGTAAAGGATCGAGCCCAATAGAATAAGAGGATTCATACAGCCAATCTCATTTAGTGGGGTAAAGGTTTGGTTATTGTTGTTGTATTTGAACTAAGTACATGTTAACATGATTGTAGTAATTGTGCACTTATCCCAATTTTTTCTTAACAATTATCAGTTGTTTGGCAGAAACTATTACTAGTTGCTATGATTCTGAATCAAAGTTATCCTCTTAACAGTTTTTCTTTTAAAAAATTGCCCCATTTTCAGGAATCTTGGTTGTTCTAGTTTCATTTAAGGATGATAAGATAAAGACCAGAGCTGAGAGGTTTTTGAGCAGCATCACAAACTCATTTGAGATGGTCTTGAAACAAAATGTGGAGGTCAGGTTGGATCTTCTACCAAAAAACAATGTTGAAGAAATAAAACTTTTTCAGAATCTCCCGCAGGCAATTGGTTGCAAAAGGATTTCAGCAATAAAGTAGAATTAAATACTACAAGTGACCTTTCCAACAAAGATAGGCTTAAATCTCATCTTCGAGTGAATAGTATCCGTTACTCCGACACGCTGCAAGCAGCAGAAAAATTTGAGACACATGAAGCAATAGCAGACTGCAGAATACCGAAGATTCCCATGCCTTTTAAAGAAGGAAAAGAGGAGTTGGCACAATGGTGTCAGAGAGCAACCGCGGATGAGAAAAGGTTAGAGAGTGCTTGGCTTCAAGCAACAGAGAAGTATACACCTGAATTTATAGGTCACTCGAAGCCTGAGAAGAACCAGGTTATCCCCCCAAATGGTGTGATTTGTCAGAATAACATCCAGTCCCTTATCGCACTGGATGCAGCTTCAAAAAGTAGGATAGGTGAACTAAATCATGAAATCGATTGTTTAAAGGTTTGTGATGTTGGGAACAACCACAAGGAACAAACTGGAGCTACCAATCAGTGTGTTTCTCTAAGTGTATTGCACAGAGAAAACCAGTAAGTTAATCTCTCGTGCAGTTCAAGGAAGCCATTGCAATCTTTTAGGTCACTTATCTTCTGTTCCTCGCTTCCAAAACACAGTTTGAGTTATTTACCATCAATTATAACCACTTGATCTAAAATTTTCATTCTACACCTTTCTCTATTATGGCCTAAAACTTTTGTGGAATAGTTTTGTATCATGATCAACTGTATTCCTTATTTTCGCACTCTGCTATAGTTACATTATTTAGCAGATTAATGCTTCAATTTCCCTTGGCCACAGCAGAAGTGTTTCATCACCATCAAACTGTTCTCTACAATTTTATCATTGGCAGCAAAACAACTCTTGGAGTTCTTTTATTTGCAGAATGCTCTTCGCCATTTTCAATTTAGCAGCCTTTAAGAATTTCTTTCAGTTGTAAAATGCTTCTTGCATTGTTATGTATTTGCAAATAAGGCTAAATTTTACTTCTATTTGATATAAAATTGGGCTCTATACAATGCACAGTTCTATGGCAAACTAGTTGATGTTGGTGTACACAGTTGCATAAATTACATACTATATATTTTTTGCATTTTCTTTTTATTTATTTGTATATTTTATTTTACATTTCCCCATAATTTAAATCTAGATTTGATCTTCTTGGTGGTTGGTGGTGGCAAGACCAACATCTTATATTTTTTATCTTTATTTTATTATTAACTTTAGTGCCAAAAAAAAATTCATATACATATATTTTTTTTGTTGACCTTCAAAAAATACTATTTAATCAGTTTAGCTGACACTATGTATGAATTCTGACAAAGGTATGATCTGTATGTGAATCCATGTCACAATTAAGATTTGAAGAAATCTAACCTTTAACAACCATTGACCTAATCTTAAAGGTTGACTTTCAGAATAATTCAACTTTAAATGTAATATTTTTTTTTTTTTTGGAAAACTCTAAAATAGAAACGTCATTGATGTGATCCATGCAAATCAAGATTTGGAGAATATGAAGCTTTAACCACGTGAATGAATGAATCAATTTTATATATATATATATAATCATGGGTTTAGGTAACCATGAATTAGTCAATTAAAATATTCTGAAAGGATTGGATTGACCGTATAACTTCTTTGATTAGTCGAAGAAGAAATTTATGTATTACTTTCTCACAAACATAATTTTAAACAATTTAGATCAATAGATATATAATAATTTTTCAATCTAATAATGTGATAAGTTTGAATGTATTATTATTATTATTATATATATATATATATATAATGTCATTGCCTTTTGATTTGACTAAAAGTTCTTCAAACTTACTTATCTATTGAAGAATTCTTTTAGAGTCACAATATCTCCTTTATGGAGACCCTCCATTATCTCACTAAAGATCTATTCTCTTAAATATCAGTACATAAAAATTATCAAATATGTCAACAATGAAAGTAAAATAAGAAAAATATAAATATTTTCTTTTCTTTTCTTATGTCTCACAATTTCCATCCAAAAAATATCTTTAAAAAAAAATTATCTTCATGTTTTTTAATTAACATCATGTTTTTTCTTAATAAACTAATCAAGAGATACATCATTTTAGAAACTCCAAGTTAGTAAAAAATTATGTATTTACACTAGAAGTATCAATAGATAATAATACATAATATTTTTTTAATCCATTATTTAATTTTTATGATCTTATTAATTTTAGAGGTGACCAATTCAATTTTACTAAAATTTTCTATCGATTATCAAAATAAATTTAAAAAATATATAGATTCCAGAGGACGGCCTAATATCATAAATAATAATTTGAACTTCTTAAATATAATGTGTCATTAATAAAATTCAAATTCTCATTATCTAAGAAAATCATCTTATTATTTATCATTACATCATAATCTCAGAGGCAATAATACATAATATTTGACTTCACACAATGTATATATTTTTGTGTGTCTAACTCAACTCAACTTCAAACAGACTATTCAAAACATGAATTTAGAAATTGAATCGGTTTCGCTCAACTTGTTTGTGAGCGCCATGCACGTGTCAAAAACTAGGTCAGGCACTGCCCCCGGACCATATGTCCGGACCCGACTGGTTAGGGTTCACAGGCTATAATCTCATCATCCAACACAGGCTCATTGATAAATTAGATTAGGCACCATCAATTGAGCTATGCAAACTAGGCGTTTTATCAAAAGACTTACTTTTTGCCACTGCATTACGGTGGGTTATCTTCAATTCAAGTGTAGATGTCGGGAATTTTAAAATTAAGACTCAATTATAAGTAGGCTATTGAATTGATTATCATCTCCCGATTTATTTTAATGATCGTGATATAAGCCTAATTTAATATGATCTTTTGAACTTTAAAAGGACATATCTTTTCACTTAGAATTAGAATCAAATTCTATCAGTGATCACACACATGCAATATTAGAAGATCTACGTTTGTTATCGGGGAATCCATAACTGTCAACTTTCGAATTCAAATTCCATCGTTTAAGCTTTTTCGGAACCTCTTTATTATTTTTGATAATTTTCATTTTTATGATTTTTAGAATATAATAATTTTGATATTCTTGGTACTTATAGAAGAGGATTTGTCTATATCTGCGTCCTATTTTGGATTAATTTTTTTTTGTTGTATTTTTTTTTCCAGATAAAATCTTTTTTTTTTCAATATAGAAATTGAGATATAAATATTAGTATTTCTTTCCTTTTGTATGTCTCACGATGTGAATTTATTTAAAAGTCTTATTTAACTATTGAAGAATTATCCTTTAATTTTTAATAAAAAATTTTAATTTAGTTTTAGATGGATTCCTCTCATTTTTTCTCTTCAACTCTTCCTTTTCATCAAACTCGTAATCAAACTCGTAGTATAATAATCGCTATCTTATTCGGTATCAGGTTGAAAAATTTTCGTGAGATCAGATCAGTCATCCTAAGGATTATCTAGTGTCAATTTAAAAAAAATATTAAAAAATTAAAAAAAGCTTACTTAATTTTTTGGATTTCTCAAAAAAAAATGCATCATTTGATTTTTATGAAAGAACATACTTAATTCTTGAAATATCTTTTCCGTCTATTTTAATCTTAAATTAAAATAAAATTTTAATGTTTCTTATTTAAATCAATCCAAATTAAATCAAATCAAATCAAATAAAAATAAAATTTTAATTATTTCATCCTGGAGATACGATCAAAAAATTCAGTCCAATTAACTCATTAAAAAAACAACCATTTTTTTTTTAAAATGTCCATAAAAACTTTTAATCCTCTACGTAGCAAAAACAAATATTTATGTTCACCGTGCATATCTCTCGTAATTCATCTCTAAATTATGTGAAAATAAATAAATTATGATATTAATTTATAATCGACTTCCAAATAATTAAAGGATGAAATTTTTTTTCTTCCAAAAATATATATCCATCAAAAATTGACTATTGATATATTATAATAAATCTGACACTCATGTTGATAACTTTTTGATATAGAAAGATTCGACATTTTTTTATTAATTTTAATAATTATTATATTTTTTAATATTTAAGATATTTTTAGTAATTTTTAGATTTTGGTAATTTTTAGATTTTTAATATTTTAGATATTTTTGATAATTTATTTTATATATATTTTTATATTCGGAGTTTGTTATTTTAGAATTATTTTTTTATTTTTTTTATAAGATAAAAATTGAAATTTATATGTTAGAATTTATTTTTTAATATATTTTAAGATTAGAATTTATATAAAAAATTTATTTAATTATTTAAAATATTTTTTTATTATAATATAAAATTTCTATTTAAAAATAAAAACTCAAATCCATTTCACATCTATTCGTAAATAATCGCTATTTTACTTTTCATCCTCCAACGAACGTCAATCGTATCATGATATCTATCATTTTTGTCCGATTGATGATTAATACATGGAGTATTATTATCGTAAAATTTAAAAATTAAATTTTAATTAATAATTAAATTTTTATTTTTCTTGTGTGTACTAATTATTATTTAGATTAATAAATTAATCTTTATATATATATTTTTTTTTGTTAATTCTGAAAGGACTGATGAGGATACGGACTATACGTTGAGTCGAACGTTTTTGTCTTTTTTTATCACCATGATATCTGACATTTTCGTATGTACGCGTGACCACTCTCGTTTGATTACTCTTAATAACGCCGTTGACAGCAATGTAGTTCCCTATTGGAGCTTCCCTTCTTGACCAGGCCTTTTACACTCCTCCATCGCTCGCGCGTTCCTATTCATCTCCCCCTGTGCTTCCTCTGCGCTAGCTCTATATACAGTCGCCAAGAGAGAGGAAAGGACACGGGGCAGCAATGGCAGGAGGTGGCGACGAGTCGACGCCAACGTTGGAGTACACTCCCACATGGATTATTGCTCTCGTCTGCACTGTTATTGTCTTCATCTCCTTAGTCTTCGAGCGCCTGCTCCATCGCCTCGGAAAGGTGCAACTTTTGCATTCCCCCCTCCTCCTATTTGCCCGTTTTACTGATAAAAATTTGATTTTGCAAGGCCCTCAAGAAGAAGAACCGGATGCCCTTGTTCGACGCCCTTCAGAAAATCAAAGAAGGTCAGTTCTCTTCCTTCCCTTCCTCGAGATTAATTTTTGTACTGTGCTTCGACGTAGTTACAAGTGGGAAAGGGTTTCTTTGCAGAGTTGATGCTCTTGGGGTTCATCTCGCTGCTGCTGGTGGTGTTCCAGGGGTCGATTCAACGGATATGCATCTCCGAGACCCTCACGCACCATTTACGTCCATGCAAGAGGGATGCTGCTGCAACTTCGACTGCCCACTATTCCGTGAGCTCCTCTG
>JBBUKS010499172.1:0-14468 GCA_038050645.1 Hedychium gardnerianum
TTATATACGAGGTCGATTTATATAAATGAAATTCAAATTCATATTGTTTTACTTATTCCCTTAGATAAATATTGGGTAATAGTAAAAGGTGTCAACATGACGCTCTATTTTAATTTTTTAATTAAAGAGGCTCCTTCTTATATTATATATAATTATTTAACTATCTTCTACCATCAGTTTAAGTTTATTAATATTATTATTATTATTTTATTTTTATCTATCTCAATCAATATGTTATAATAATTATAAATTTATTACACATTTATAATAATTATAATTTTATAACTATTAATATTAAAAAAATTATGATTAAAATTATTTGGATTCTCTAATAAAAATTTAATAATATTTTTTAGTCTAAGTCTAATCATAAATTCTATCAATAAATAATTATAAATTTATGAATGAATTTTGATTTAATATATTATATATCACATGATTAAATTTAAATTAAAAATTATGATTTTTTAAAATTTAAAATTTTATGTTTATGTTGTGTAATTGTTATAATCGCATAACAATTCAGTTATAACAGCTATGAAATTATAATTTTTATCACATAAATATTTAATCTTAAATTTTAACAGATCATAATTTTTGATTCAAATTAAATCATAAAAAGTCTAATATATCAAATCGAAATTCATTTAAATCGAATCTTATTTAAAAATCTACATTTAATTATAGAGTGAAACTCGTAACGGTTTAATTTTAAGCTCAAAAAAATATCGTTTAGATCTTTTTCGATGACTTCAAATAATTTTAATCTTAATTTTTTTTTATATATATTATAGTAGCTACAAATTGATATTTGTTACAAACCACCGATTTAAAAAATAAAATAAAATAAATAATAATGTGAATAATTCATTACTGTATAGTAAAGAATAATTAAGTAATTATATATAATTGTTTTTTATAAAAAATCAACATAGACGTCCCAATAAAAAAAACGTCCTTTTACTTTACGTATGTATCAGGTATTTAATACAATATTTAGACACAGTTACTAAGATTTTTTTTAAAATAATTTTATATTTGATTAATTAATATCTAGATATATAAAGAAATTTTGGAATTTTAATATTAAAAATATTGATGTAGCATAGTACAATTTCATTGTATCATTAATTCAATTATATTTGGTTTAAGTTGTTTAGTATAATGATATGATATAATTGTTTATGAAAATGGCATAAAATTTTGTGGTGGGAGAATTTGAGTATCCAGAGAGATTTTAAATTTAAAAATAAAATAAAACTTTAATACCAAATCAAAACAAAATTAATCTGTAAGGGTGAAATTTAAATTTTTAGGATGACTTAGGTTTAAAATAGTTTTTGGAATGAAATTGGAAAGAATAATTTGTAAGAATTTTTTTTTGAGCGAGATTTAAAAATATATGTGTGCTACGCATTTAATAATTAAAATGTTTAGAAAAATTAAGTGAAATTTAAAATTTGAAAAAGAATCAAATCTAATTGAAAATTTTAAGAGAAGAAAAGACAGATAAATTAAATTTTCCACACCTTCCTTTCAGTATAATAGCTAAATTTTATTATATTTAAATCTTTTTATCACGTAAATTTATCTTGATGTATAATTTTTTTACTTAAAATCTTTTCCAAATTTTACTTGAACCTTTACTTAGATTTTTTTATTCAATAAATTTTAAATAACTAAAATTGAAAACATGTAGAACACCTAGATCTTTGCTTATTTTCTGAAACAAAAACTAGAAAAGGGCAAACATTAGAAGTAAATAAACTACGAAAATAATGAATCTTGTAGCAAATTAAGATACTATACAGACATGTTTATGTTTACAGATATTGAATAAATTTTATAATCAATCAAACTAAATAGATATATTAGCTTAGAAAAAAAAAATCCAAGAATATAATACACTAAGATCAAGGATCAAGGATAAAACTAAAACTCACTAAAGAAATTTTAATATCACATAAAATCTTGCATAGAATTCATGTGGATGCTGAGTTCTTGTTCCAAACATTCAATCAATTTCATACCTTCGAAAACTCGAATCCATGTCAAAGAGCGACTATATATATGATTAATTAAAGCATAAATAGAAGATCATTAACCATATCGTTTCTTATTACAGCACAACGTTTACCAAATCACAAGCCATATCGCAAACAATAGATAACTATAAATATATAGAACGATCGATGGAGATAATTAATGGAGCAGAGCAACCTCCTAATTAATTGATAATCCTGCAGTTCTTCCTGATCTCGCCGTGGGCCCCAGTGAGCGGCGAGATGTTGCCCATTTTGATCATCGCCTTGGCGAAGTGGTCGAAGAAGAGGCCGCCGTCGTCGGCGTAGAGCCGCACGAGCGCCATCGTCTCGGGGCTCTGCGTGAAGAGCACTTGGTCGGAGTTGAGCAGCCCCTTGCCGGCCACCAGGTTCTTGTAGTAGGAGTTGTCGAACCTGGTGGGGGTCACCAGGTCGAGCGGGAAGAGGTTGTCGTCGCCGCCGGAGGGAGGGCACCGGGCCCGCAGCTGCCAGGCGTAGCCCTCCTCCAGCGAGCTCGTCTGGTCGTACAGCCTCTGCCGGAAGCTGGTGCAGCGGGCTAAACCGATGGTGTGGCTACCTGAGAGCGCGACAAGGTCGACAAGGTCGAGTCCCTGAAGCTTGAACTTGGTGAGGATGGTTTGGAGGGTGTTGTTGGGGGCCGGAATGTTGTTGTTGGAGCCACTCAAGCTCGCACCCAGTGAGTCTCTCCTCCCCAGTGCCACCTCCCAATCGGGGCCTCCGGCCTACATAATCAAATAATACCAATTAATCAATGATCGAATTCCACTGTGAAAACAGAGAAATAATGTATTATATTGATCATCTCTCTAGCTACCAAGACAGTGGAATCTCTAGCAGCAAGTGTGAGGATGTCGGCGCAAGACACGGTGCCGGGGCACTCTCTCTCCAGCGCAGCTTTGATCTCGTCGATCACCTCGAAGCCTCTGGCGGAGTTCTTGTTCGCTTTGGATCCTTTCTCGCTGACGATGGGGCCGTTGCTGTCCAACAACAGCGACGCGTCGCAGCCCTGTGATCGAGAGCATCAGCGGCGCCATGCAATTACATATAATATTACTGTTGGTGTATGATGAAACTAGCTAGATTCATTCGTTTATATATAATAAAACCTTGACGAAGCAGTCATGGAAGTGAAGCCTGAGGAGGGAAGCAGCCATTCTGGGCTCCCTGTCCACGGCTCTGGCGACCACGGATCGCACGATATCGAGCGCCCGCGGGCACGAGTGGCCGTAGAAATAAGGGGAGAGGGCGAATGCTTCCCCTGCATTGAAGGAGGAAGTGGCGATAGCAATTACGAGTAAGAGAACAAGGGTGGAGTACTGCTTCAACGAGCCCATCAGAACTATATAGTAGCTTATTGCTGATTGCTTCAAGAACATCCAGTGGTGGTGGAATCGCGAGGGAAGAAGAGGAGGAAGGTGGGTATTTATAGAGGAACAAGTCGATAGGATGAATGGATCAGGATCGTGCCTGCCTGCATGCATGCAAGCAGAAGAAGTTAAAGAGAAAATAATAGAAATAGAAAAAAACAATCTAGTAGTCGTCAGTAGGTCGCCCTCTGTATATAAATGCACGCATTGAAAAGCGATTTGACAAAGAAAAAAGTGTAATTTAAAGTTGTAAATTACTTAACTCTGATCTTCAAAGAGTAGTTTAATGTTGGGTGAGTAGGCGGAGTTGCGCGTTCATGAATTGATTGCATGAGAAGCAAGCGAATGATTCAAGCAATAGAAGAAGGAAAAGTCGATCGGATTAATTTACTTAATTGTTTTTTCTGGGTCAAATTTGGAAGATGATTAAAGTAGTGTTTGATGAGATATTGAGAATATCTAACGAAGCGTCCGAGTAGGAGAAGGGCACGATTATTTAGTGAAGAAAAAAAGAGACATATATAATTAGATTTAATGGGGAGACCAGTATAAATTGGAGCAGTTGAAAGTACCTAATCCTTTTGACTTGGATTGTTGACCTGGCTATGGTTAAATTAGTTAAACTAATCTACCCAATTTGGGGCAACCTCACTGAAAGGGCCGGGGATGCACCCCGACTTTGTGAAGCATTCGACAATTGGATTATACCACCATTCAGAAGTCAGATGGCGACCATTCGCATTGTTAATCTCTCCGCAATCAGTGGCCAAATTGTAACCCTTTAATTAACACAATTCCACATGAAGGGGGACCAGACCAACTTTGTTAAAGTGTGGGTTAGCTCAGTCGCAGAGCGGTCCAAAATTGTAGCCCTTATGATGAAGGCGAGTTGCGTGCATGTGCATGCATTCGACACGATTGAATTGCATCCCTTCACATGATCGATGTACACGAATCGAGTCTGCACCTCAACTCCGTCTCAATATGAAATCATTCATATTTAGAATCATGAATCATATGATGGTGCGAGCACGACAATTCATGATACGATAGGCTAAGAGAACACTATTCCTAAATGACTAACGATTTTGGAATAGAATGAACTCCACTAAGAAAAGGATTCAAGAGGGTCTATACTCCTTTACGTCTCTCAAGAAGCCTAGCTAACATCATAAACACTAAGAAAAGGATTCAAGAGGTTTCTTAATTGCTGCTAAATGGAAGAAGAGTCAAAAGGGTTAGGAAAAGACCGCGTGAATGCTAGCCATCATAAACACTACCATCATGGGTTGTTGCGCCAACTCTCCCAATGATCAATGAACTAAGAAATCTAATATACAAGTTCAGATCAATAAAGTTGCCTAGATTAGAATATTACATCTCTTATTTGTGGGCTCGAGATGCAAACTTAATGTAAATTATAACAATCCTGTCTTTTTATAGTTTAACTTTTGAGTAAAAGATAGAGCTTGGATGAAGGAGAGCACCAATAATTGGTAGTAGACATCCACAATTAGCATAATGCCCATGATTTCCATATCTCCCAAGTATATCAGAATTCCACAAGTTTTGTTGAAACAAGCCAAAGGTAAAGCATGCTCTAATATAACCTCTTGATAAAGTAAGCGTGCAATACAATGTGCACGCCATTGAAGGATGGGTTCAAAAACAACTAATGCAATTGAGTCAAGTTGGGAACTTGCCAAAAATGGGATTCAGGTGCAACTTCAGAACTGCTTTATCATTTCGTGAGGGAATATCCAGAGTGTACAGTAGCCATTCAGCTTCCCAGCTCAAATTTTCATGTACATTTTTCTGGACTAGTGAACCTAAAAAAAGAAAAAATATGACAGTAAAGACGGTCTTTGAGGAATTAAAAAATGATGCTCATAAACAAATTTCCAAGTATCTGCTACAGCATACCTCTTATGCCAATGTGAACTACAAATCTACATTAGTGTTAATGCATATCATTGGAGTAAAATTTATGAAATATTCACCCAGGGATATATTCAAATCCTTGGTGTAACATAATATGATGAAATCATGAAACTAGCATGTGTACACAATGTCAAAAAAACACCCCTCCTTTTCTTCCAAAATACCCAAATAAGGCCATTATTTTACAAACTCCTATCTGCACCTCAAATCAATAAAATGCTATCAAAAGATTCTTATCTCTTGACTGGAGTCTTATTTGAGTGTTCTAGAATAAAAGGGATCTTCTTTGTGGATTTGTCCAAAATCAATTATTACATCTTTTATATAAAAAAATATTTCTGACAGATAAAAAGAAAAAGAAAAATTGGTGAACGAAATTTTATTATATAGCCCCTCTGAAATAAACCATTTAAAGTTGCCAAGTAGAATTAAAATTCCAAAATTGATAAATAAGAAACTGGTGAGAAAAAAAAATCAATGTGGCATGCTATTTATAAATGAGAAGTCTATGTTTACCGAGTCATCAATGTTTTTTATCAGATTGATCCATATCTAGTCTCTTCTGTCCTTGGGTTTCCTTGTGCTGAAGCAGACGGGCGTTCCCAAGATGTCTGATTTGCAAAATTATGGCTATCTACATCCCCTAGTGTATAGCCACGACTTCCAGATACCTTGATCAATATAAGAATATGATTAAATATCTAATGAATTGATCAAGTAAAAAATCAGAACTAAGGGTAGAAGAAATGGAAGTAAATGATATTCATCCTTTAACAAATAAGTCACCCGCCTTATCCAGAAGTGCAGAAAGGGCTGTAATTCCCGGCAAGGCATCAAGACCATGCTGCAGATTAGTGAGGTTAATTTATCAAGTCACATCCATTTCCCCAAAGCAAGTTCACTATGTATTGCAATTTAACAAGTAAATTACCTGATGTTCTACCCGGGATTTGTAGAAAAACCCTCCACAGCAAATAATCATCGAGGAGACAATGAAGCTGAATTAAACAGATAGAGATTTCATAACTGAAGACAAAAATGAGAAGAAAGAACCAGAATTTAAGGAGAAATTCTTATTTAGACCCACTTGATAAACAATTGGCATTATAATGTGTTCAAATTTCGTAACACAACCAATTGTGGCTTATAAAAATCTTCTAATGTTCGTTACTTAACCAACATTATTTTTGTCAGATTGAATCTGTGTTTGGCCAATAGAACGTAGGAGGCACTTCCAAAAGAAAAAGAAAACATATATATGTATCAAATACCAGCAATTTGTGAAATATTGATTGCTGACGTACATGCAAGAAAGCACTCCAAATGTAGCCCATCCATTAGTAGAA
The DNA here is from genome assembly GCA_038050645.1 of Hedychium gardnerianum. Classification (NCBI taxonomy): domain Eukaryota; kingdom Viridiplantae; phylum Streptophyta; class Magnoliopsida; order Zingiberales; family Zingiberaceae; genus Hedychium; species Hedychium gardnerianum. Next base: position 6,718 of record JBBUKS010499172.1, read on the forward strand.
TCATCCTCTCTTTCTTGCCTATAATCTGCATATGATGCATTACAGAATTGGCATCAAACAATTTCAAATACCAATTAGTGAGTTAAGAATTAAATATAGTAAACCAATAACGCTACTTACTATAAGTATAAATTATTCTTTGCAAAAAGGTTTATAAATATGACAGTTATATTGAATTCTCTAATCTAATAACACTATTTATAGCATAAATACTTTTAAATTGAATGTTAAAAGTATAATAAATAGTATGCTATAGTCATTCTAAATTTTTCTTCAAAAACCTAAATTTATATTGAATAGAAAATTTGATATTTACTTAATTTCCATTTACGCCCCTACTCAGCTTAATCACATTCAAATTGGCTTGGCCTAGCTTGACTCAGCTCATTTACACCCCTACCCAAGTTATCATCATTCTATTCAGTCAACTCTAACAAATGTCACTATCAAAGTTGCTAAAAACCATGGTGTTTTATATTGTTTTGGAAATGAAATCAAGACAATTCCAATACATGGACTGATTACTAATCTGCAAATTTTCACGTATAGTGATCCAGAATGTTAGATAGAAAAACATGTAGCAAACCTGGACTACAGTAGCCCTACTGATGGCAGAAATGACAAGTAAATACTAAATACTATAAGGGCATCCACAATGGGGGATATTTGGAGAGGATATTTCTCCAAATATCCCCAAATCTCAAATATCCCCCATTGGAAGGGGAGATGATAGAGATATTATAGAAATCACCGGACAAAAGGTTTTGCCCAGTGACTTCTTTTTGAAAGAAAAAAAAAGTACGGAAAAGCGCGTGGGTGGCTATGCAAGGTGATTTTTGAAACCAAATATTTAATTTGATAGGACCCATAAATATTTGGTTGGTGAAATATTTGATTGTGGGATTTGGGATATTTGAGGAGTGGGATATTTGAATGATGATGTGGACGTGGGGACCACAAATATTTGAGATAAATATCCTCTCTTGTTGTGGATGCTCTAATTCATCTGTTGTTGTGCTATACCACGATGGAAAATGGACATCACTATTTAAAAAGCAGACATTTGAATAACCACTTCAAACCAAACCAGATAACAATAACACAGAGTATGAAAGAGTTAAACTATAGACTTTCAATGCAGAAACTTACATTGGTAAGATATTCCAGCACTATGTACATAGCATCTAAAAGTATTAAACACTACAGATATCAAGCAAATATATAAAGAAAAACTAACCACATAGCTTTGCCAGTGTGAATCCAATTGGATCATAGCCATCCACTGGTACCATAATCTTGATTTCATAAGGAGTGTCACGAGCTACTTCACCTGTAAAATAGTAGCCAAGCATTCTCAGTAATCATTACAGACAAAGTTGTCGGTGTTTAAACCACTGAAGAAATATACATCTCCAATATATATTGAGAACTGTTGGTGATAAAGTTGTAGGGGCTCTGCCATTTTCTGCTGAACCTGTCAACTTGATCTCAATCCCTTTATCTGGGTTAATCTGCAAAAGCAGAGAACCAATAATTAATATACAAAAAAAGGTCATTAACAACCTGATGAAAAAATTAGTTTACCTTGATGAGTGGTTTTCTTACAAGATCAGAAAGGCTGGATTTTGCTGTCAAATATAGAGATACATGTGTCTGTTCAGTACCAAAACTGCAATAATACAAAATTCACAATAAGCCTGATAGAGTAAAACACACCAACATAAATCTTATCATGAAAACTTAGCATGTCATTCTGGGAGTTATAGTGAAACAACAACGAGACAAATCATGATAATTTATAATACTGGTGAGCAGATCTCCTCAGGGATAAAATTTAATCAAACAAAGCAATGTGAAAACATTAAAGATGCAATTTTTCATCCATTTCTAGGCAGATTCCAGCCTCTTTATTAATCATCATGGCTATATCATTAGTCAAAAAAATATATTTTTAGATCCATTCTTTAATGTTTATGTTAAGTGGGATTTATTTCGTTGATATCTTCTTCTTAATAGATATCTATCTATATATGGTATTCAATCAAAAGTCCTATCCCTAAAATGCTCAATGTGGAACTAAAGCTATTACACATAACAATGACGATCAATGAGTCAAACAATGAAAACTTTCTGGCAAATAATATTGAGAATTACAACGTTATAGAACTACTTGTTTTCCAAGAGCACAACACCTGAATTCATTCCGAAGCTTTTCATATCCTAGTTGAGTCATTCCATTGGACACCTGTACCAAAAGTCAAATGAGAACTCTTTTGGACTCAACAACACAAAGAAAATGTTATAAAATAGAGTACAGATTTAGCATTACAATTTCCCATGAGCGAGGGTGAAAACCAACAGTGAAACCTTCAAATACTCGAGAACCACGATTAGTGCATGGAATTGCTAGTTGAACATACACCCTAGTTCATAAAGAAGGAAAAAAGAGTAATCAATTGACATGCTTAAGATAGTAACAACATATGCAATATTCGGCAAAAAAAGGTGAAATCCGTCACCCTAGTGCACCCCCACCCCTCCCTGCCACACACCATTGAGAGAGAATAAATCAGGAAATTGAAGTGGACCCCCATGTGGGAGGGTATATCCAGGGCGTTTGCCGGGATTCGACCCTTGCTTGAATTCGGCAAATCTTTCACATGGTGACCAACTCGGCCATGCCCTGGGGGCAACAACATATGCAATATTGCTCTAATAGAAGTCAGCTGAAATCAATATTCTTTCAGTTCCGATCAATTGATGAGCTGTCACTCGGTATGTAAGAGTAGTGTGTTGAATCAAATTTCCTTGTTCATCACATTATCTTATATTTTAAGATGGTCAAGGCTAGTTTTGGCAAGTGGATTCATACCTGACCCTAACTAAGTGAGTGTATGCATGATACAATGAACAAAGCAGCAATTTAACCAAGGACTAGTGTCCAATATGATTTTGGTCCAACTAATGTGACCGAAGCTTACAAATTTTGACATTCAAGATCTTTTTGAACAATTCTGTGGATGCAGACATGCTTGTGCTTTAGGTCAGCTTGATAATTTGTGCTGACCAAGCCAAGCATGTGATACAATCCAATTTAGTCTAACCATTGAGAAATCTTATCTGGATGAGAAAACCATCATGAACCAAGATGCCTAATGTAGGAAGACGGTTCAAAAGCCAAACATAGATCTGAGAGCTAGAAAGGACCAGAAGAAGCAGATAATCAGATTATCTGGGCAAATTTTCCATGAACAAAAATTGACCAACTCAAAGACATGAAAGGACCAAATTTAAAATGCTCTAGCCTCTTCATCCATTAGAATCTTACAAGCCTATTTTAAAGAACAATATCACTGCATATGACATGCCAATGAAAAGTAAACATTGCCTGCTCTCAAACTTATCCCATATAACAAGAAAAGAAAATGTTTTTTCTTGCTGGGGAAGAATATAAGACGATAACATGAAGTCATAAGTAAAACAAAATGTCAGCTCATAAAAGGATTAAAAAAGAAAAGCAAAGTTAACATACCTGCATAGAGATTCATCATAGCTTACACTACATACGCAACCAGATTGCCCTGCAAAATTTCTGACAATCAGCAATATGAAAAGAAAAACAAGACAAAATCGTAAAAGTTAAATGCTTATTCACAGTGTAGCAGAATACAAGGTTCATGTCACTGATTGTACCCAGTTGATATGCACGGAATTAAAAGGACCAAGACCAATATTAGACCTAATGCAAGGTACTGTTTAATGTTAAATATTACTTAGCTTCTGATACTAAGAGGTAAAACTGAGTATTGGGCCCTAGTTATCAATATCATGCTATCCTGACAACATATATACACAAGTACTTAAACAGTATAAAAGCCTTGGCTAAATTGCCTGACGACCTTATGCTAGAAAATGGGTAAAGGCCCTATGCTTGAAAACCACTAAAGGATTTAAAGCATTTATATTTCTATATTCATATATAGTTACCAGAATTTTAAAGCAGTGACCATTAACCATAATACAACAAATATGCACACTGTCAAAGATTTACATATCCATCCAAATAGAAATTTGTATTTCCTACGAGGGAAAGAAACCAAACATGAAGTAAGGTAAGATTTCTCCAACATCACTGTTCCTCAGATTTCTTTGACAGAAAAAGGGGGAAGGAAAAGATTGGGGAATCTCCAATTTTTCTCTATATTGTTTCAGTTCAATTGGACCAGAAGGCTCACTTTTGTGTTTATGGAGCTCCAATCCAACCTTTAAAATTTTAAAATTATTATCTTTTCAAATTAATTTTTATTTTTTATTTTTTAATAAATAAAGTTTTCCTTCCTCTTTCCTTCTCTCCAAGGAAAGAGAGAGACAAAAATTATTTCACAATTCTTTCATATGAGTTTTTTTTCCCTTCCCTCTTTCTTTTCCTAGTTATTTTTTTCCTTTGTAGGAAAAAGGGCCTTTCCTCTATTTCCTTTGGAGTAAAGTGCGAGGGAAGAAAAGATAGGGAAAATCTTTTCTCAATTTATCTCTATATTACTTCTATCCGATTTGAATAGAAAACTCACTTTTGCGTACATGTGGAACTCAAATCCAAGCAAAAACAAAAAAAAAAAACACTTTAAATATTTTTTTAATTAATTTTCATTAATATTTTTTTCTACATTTTTAATAAACAATCTTTTAAAAGTTGAGTTTCCTTTCCTCTAAGGAGACGTGCTGATGGAAAATATTTCATAATTTTTTACCAATGAGATTGTTTTCTCTAGCTTTCATTTTCTTTAGATGTTTCCTTCCTTTATACAAAACAGAGCTTAAAATGAAAGACACTGACCTTTACATGCTCCATTTATGCAACTTCCACATATAATTTCTACCTAAAAAACAATTGACAAAAGAGGTCAAAATTAAATAGAATTATGTATTATAGTTAGTTGACAAAAGCCAAAAAAAGACCTTTGCACCTCAGAACTCCGTGGAATTGCACTAACCAACCTGAGATATACGGCCCATTTTGTCAAAACTATGTTCACAATTGTGCAAGTCTCCATTGTAATACCCCTGAAGTGACAAATTAAGATCAGATTGCAAGTGATGGAACTGAAATCATTTGTAAGTTTATAAGGATATATCAAATCAATGAGGTGGCTGATGCTTCAAGCACATAGTTTGTGAAAAATCATACAAAACAAGATACCAAAACCATATCAAATGTCGTAGCTTCTACAACAACATTGGAATAAGGTTATGTTCGGTATGAAAAATATGATGGGGCATCCTTTTGACATTTTTTAAAAAATGGGTGCCCTTTTGATTTTTGTCCAATAACATGCCCCAACAAATCAAAAGCAGTTAAAGAACAACTGCCTTATCGCAACAAGTCAATCTATTGTTGAGCCTTCATCATTAATATCCATCTAGGGAATATTTTTTGACACCAATAGGCAATAGGTACAGAAACAAAATTAGCAAATATGGGCCAAAAGCTTTCACGTCAATTTTTGCATATGTACCTGAACAAAGTCTACTGGTGCTGAACCAGCTACGAAATAGTCTGAAGTTTCATAACGGCCAAAATTTATATAACCCTACAAAATGCAGTGGCAAATTATGTTTGTGTTCTGAACATAAGATATATTTAGATGTGCAAAAATGTTGAAGTTAGCAATACATAGCTCAAAAGTATTTTCCTTTCTCATGAAAACAATAGTAGGTTGACTTTGTTAAAATCTGACAAAGAAAAAGCCGAAAAACACCGACATTATAACTCTAAGAAGCTCAATTTGAATTGAAGTCCAAGGTTCAGACACATAATCATACTAACCCAGTTTCTGTTACTGCTTTATATATCCCTGCAAGTGAAATATTAGAGCAAAGAACAGTGCTTAATTAATGAGATATTGTGTGACAATCCATCTGAAATGATGTGGCTAATACATAAAGAATATTTCCTTAGCATGACTTAATACCATTTGTGGTTTTGGCTTGTAAGTAAAATCATCAAGTTTTCACCTAATGCCAACATATGTGTTCATTAATCCATATTTCATATCACTGAACAAAGAAATTTCAAAATAGCATGTGGATTGCCTGAAAGAAAAGGATGTAGAAGAATGTAGAAGAAAAATGATGACACTAAAGCAAAATTAAGGTTCCAGCAAGTTGGGATCAGCAACATGAACCTTTTGTCACCAGTGAATTGCCTTGGAAGTTGGAACAGTGATATCATTAGTCAAACTGAACACCAAATTCAATAATAATGCCTCTAATATTGTCTTCTTCAGTTCTCCATGAAGGTTTTGACAAATAAGAATAAATAAATAATTGGCACATCTATAGATCTCTGTTGAGAGTTTTATAAAATATGTTCCAACGGTCCTTCATCAACACCATTAATTTTCCAATTTGGTATATTGACAACATCACTGTAGTAAGAACTGGCAGTCTATAGACAAACAAATAGAAAAAAGAAGTCGCAGAATGACCATAGAGCCCACATCCTTACTGCTTTAGAACGGCGCTCCACATCCTTGCAGAATCGAACCACCAAATCAGCATCCTATATATGCATGACGAACTGTAGATTCAATGATACACAACATGTATATGGAAACTTACTGATGCTCTATTCTAAGGAGTATATTTTACATGACTACAATATGAAAGAAAAGGAGTTACAATATTCGGGATGGGTATTACAAAAATCATACATGCTAGAGTAAAAATCTAGTAGGGGTTAAGGTCATTCTTTTATATTGGAGCACGTCTAATAGATTTTGGTTACTGCCCTCTTCATATGACCTGCAATAATCATCTCAAGAAGATCCTCGAACATTAGATTCCAAAAAATGCCTAGTTTTTAATCCAACTTCATAACTTTTTCATTGCAACCCAAACACACTTCTAGTGTTTTAGTAGACTTTGACAAATTGATCAGACACGAAGACCTAGCATCAAGGAAGGCCAGATTGATCATTTTTATTCATGTTGCTTCACCTTTTTTACAATAACACCTATAGCTTCTTAGTGTGAGACCACATAATCTTGCAACTAAAGAAACCAACATATCCATTTCGACATTCAAGCATTTTGTATTTGATTCTTGATGGTTGTTGAGAATTCCAACCTAGAAGCATAGTTGGTCACTCCTTCACGCCATAATGTTCTCTTATATTTCCTGTTCATCTTTCAGTTTAATCTATTGGGCAGCACTGTAAAAAATTCAATGTACATACATGACGCACTCAAGGGTTAAAGTTTTGACCAGACTTGGAGTTTTGAGTAGATATTGGAACAAAACAGTTCCTTTTAGATTAGGTGTCGGTCTCTTTAAGGAGGAGGCAGAGACAGAGCATCGACTGTTATGTTTGAGAGGTGTCCTAAGGCAATCGCCTTATGACTTGTACTATTTATATGATAAATATAGATTTACTATATGAGTGCATATTCTTTATGTATTTGAATTTGATCTTAAACTCATTTACTGAATGTCCGCAATACGATTCATAGCATCAGAGAATTGGATCACAACTAGTGAGCGTTTCTACATGTGTAATTATGAATGTATTGAAATCTTCCCTAGTCAACGAATTGATATATTCGGACATCATCAATTCTGTAAGACTAGCACAAGTTATATTCCTTGGTCTAACCAAGCAGTTGTTACTCACTAGCTGGAGATATTGGGATGTCAAGAGTTAAACGTAGATGCTAGTTATGATAATTAGTTCATTGGAGTGACCTGCTGTAAG